>JAUTBQ010164378.1:0-12356 GCA_032361185.1 Lepetodrilus ovalis | reverse complement strand
AGTGGTGGGGGTGGGGGGGGGGGAGGGGGGGTGAAGAGGAGGGAAACTGTCGATACTCCTAAGCAGTAGAAACATGAAAGAAATGTTCACATGTGTAAATTGCTCCCATCTGTAGATGTTCTCAAAGCTAGATGGTCTCGCTAACAGAACGCTGGCGTGTATTCCGCAGCCTGTCCGCAAACACGAAGGGGCTTCAGCACTGTAACAAATCTCTCTCCCCTTAACACCCCCAGCCCAGCCAGTTCTCGTCCTCTTGCTTGGCATTATCTGTTTCAATACCTGTTGAAATTAGCACCGATCGGCTTACAACACTCGTAAAAAAAATGCACCACGTTGAACATGACCTCGACACGGCTGATCTGACGAGTCGGGATTCAATGTGGGGGGTGGGAAGGAAGGAAGGAAGGACGGACGGAAGGAAGGACGGAAGAAAGAAGGACTCTGGTGTAAGGTCGTGAGGGTAAGAGGGAAACCTCTCATCGCCCTCCTCTCTGCCTTATTACAGGCTTATGAAGAACCCTTGATCGTACCCCGTGTCGTTATCCCATAAGTGGGGTACTTTCGTGACCTTAAATAGCTGAACTCATCTTGGAGTAGAACCTAGACGTGGATCGAAAGCAGTGCATTTCAGTGAAAATTTGGATTTTAGTATACCTAGCCACGAAATTAGGAAACGTTTTGCATACAATTTCATACTCAAGCTCAAGTTCTATATGAGGAACAAAACTTTTAGTTAAGCTTGAAATCGTACCAAAAAAAAAAGGTATTTATAAACTAGGGGTCCCCGATATTGAAACACTAATAATTATATATTTTTCCATTTGGATGGGTCGTATCGTATGATAATGTGAAGCTTATAGTCATTGATAATATTGTTTGAGGCAGAATATTTAAAAGATCGTGTCCATAGATCGTTGAATCCATATTGGAATAATGTCACACAACATTGAATCTAAGAAACTAAAAAAAAAGAGAATATTTTAGTATACTGAAGTACACATTTCACGATTTAGATAATAAATTTGATCGTATTCTAATTTTCAATAGGATTTTATAGTATTATTCAAAGCAACATGTGTAGTGGTTCCTATTATTCTATTTAAAAACAAGCATTTTGATGTTATCCGAGATAACAGCATGTATATTTAAATGTAAATATCTGTCAATCAATTTTTATCGTAGCAATCACTTACAGATCGATAACACCTGGTCGCAGCTGCAAGTAATACCAACAATGCCATTAATGGTAACATCTTGTAGCATTTTATTATAAAATATCGATTAATGTTTACAACCACGAGTAGCATTTAAACCGTAAATGTTCATACGTTGTCAAATATGATACTTGAAAGCTAAAAACGGGCCATAACAAAACTGGTATTATTTCTTTATTTTCGTTATTATTTATTAGGCAATTTGGCAATGATCTTCGTAAATGTCTAATAATCTTGCAGTTGAAACTCGTGTATTAGAAATGTCCATATTTTCATGTTATCACATTATTAATTGTTATTACTGATCGCAATATGTTCAAACAGCATTAAGCTATCGAGTATTATATTAAAAAAATAATAATAATACATTAATCTTACGTTTTCAGCTTTCGATACTTCTGATTCAGTGAAACTTCTCATACATTAAATTACTATATCTTTCGCTTTTGATACTACAAATATACATTGCAAGCATTACCTAATTAATTGATAAATCGTCGTATATAATTACTAATATTATTGTTCGTTTTGCTTCAGTCGTTTCTATAACCTATGGTCCTTGGTCTAAATATTTTATTCAAACCGTCGCAAATTCCCCGAAACCTCAGACATGTAAACACGGTTATATCGGCTCTAATGGCAATGAGATACAAGAGTTGATTTCACTCCATTGACATCAATATCGATTAAGTGGTAATAAATCCAACGTCGCCGATTTGTTCGAGTCTAGGTGTTGACACACGAGTTATGACCCGTTGGTCTATCTACGAAGCTGTATAAATCAACCACACTGATAAGAAACGATACTTCGACTCAAGTGGACAGAATTATCTGGATTTAGTATTTCCGTAAACACTTCTGTATCTTCAAAGAGCTGGTTATTAGACCAATGTAAAATACACTTTGGTGTCGTTTTGATATTAATTAATAATCATCTCAAAACATTAGACAGTATAGCTTTAACATCGATATATGTTAATATAATGTCGATTGGTTTAATTTGTTTCAGGCGATTGGGCTATTTATCACAAGTGTCACTGTCAACTGATTGTGGCATTTGCATAGCAGACACGGTTATAGATGTATATTTTGTCCTAAGGCAAATCAGGAATTTCTGTTTCGTTAAGTTAACATATATTAAGACGCGACCTTTAATTCCCTACGACTTATAAATGTGAAAGCACATGCATTAGACTGGAAACCAGTATAAATTGTTTGAAAGAGAAACTACTAATATTAATTATTAATTCTTAAAGATATTTTACGACAAACATTACGATCATACCAGGTGGTAAACTCCTATAAAAATAAGTCCACGCATTAGCATGATCCCACTAGAAGTCCAAAACAATCTATGAAACATGGCTCTCCTTTCTTCCATCGTCTAACAAACTTCAAAGAGAAACTTGCCTATGCGTTCAATGTTGTGAAATCGACCGGGGCAGAGCAAAGGTCCTTCGACCATATACTCGCAAGCAGATAAAACGTGTTTCTCCATTATGAGTGATAGATTATTGTCAACGTTCTAATCAATCTCAAATTACCCTCAACTTATAGTCAAGCCTTGGTCTATTGCTATGTTCGGTTGTGTGCCCTTGTTCTGAATCCAGCATAGTGTGTTGTGTACATAGCCTCAGTGGGAAGTTATTATGGGTAAGAAATCTCCTGGTATCTGGGCAGCCTAGGGAGTCATCGTTACAATAGCTAAGCCAGCGAGAGGAGACTCTCTCTTCGTGTTTGTCAACTGTATCCATGGCTATTGACTCGCCCGTCTGTCTTTCGACGAATTCGTTTGCACAGAGGTAAAGGAAAGAAGCAAATCTTCATGCTAACCGCACTGATGCTTCGAGAAGGGGATGAACAAACCAAACAAAATAGCTCCCTTACAGATTTGCCGGAGTTTATACTCGGGGGTCTTTTCGGAAGAGAAAAGAGTGGGGGAGAGGAAACGGGAATTTGGGGGAATTGGGGGTTGTGTTGTCCTCTACTAAGTGCAACGTAACGACCCTGTAAAGAGTTCCCTTTGAATTTGACATTTTCAAAGAACAGTTACCCATGATCAGATAGTGACATTATCTGGATAAATGAAATATAAAAAAATGGGATCAAACAACTGAGATCGTAACTTGCTTTTAACATAGCCATGACATTTTCACATAACTAACAATCTCATAGAAATAAATTTAATTTTAATTGATTAACATTTCAACAACATAATATCGTAATGAAAGGCAAACAAGACGTTAAATTAACAGCGTTGAACGTCAATCTGGGGTTATAGTCCAGAGAAAACCTTACCAAAACCTGGTGGTACTCAATGCATTGGAACCAGGAGTATATTGGCACCGTATGATCGTAATGAATCTCCGTAGATTCCAGTTGTCCTCTTTAACACACAATGTAATAACATCCACTCTCCGTTCATGCTTCACGTAGTCCAGATTTGTATGAAAATGATGGTGATGATAATAATGACATGTCATGCCATGATACACAGCGATGCTCATGAAGTTTTGGCAAAATGCTATACATACTTTGCCATTGCCATTAGAAACGGTTCCGGGGTAAAAAAATAAAAAATAAAAAAAAGAATAATAATAATAATAATCAAAGGCTATACTCTGGAGCCCGTCACTTTAGGCATAGACTTTGTCCCATGTTGTTGCTTAATTACAATGACTGGCGCTTGGTGGTAGTTTGCAGAGTAGTTGGTCTTTCTTCTTGAAAATCTTGAAGAGAAAAATTGTTTCCACGAAGCGGCTGTTTTTGAGCTCCAAATCCACATGCCACTGGTGCTACCAACGACCAGAGACATAAAGATTTTGAGCATATACACTTCCACTGTTGGTATTGAGTAGTCTAGGTGGCAATCTTCCTTTCCGTGGCACTGACGTAACATTGCCTGCGACCGCCACCGTCCAAAGTTGACTCTTTCGTAAAACAAACACCCGATAACACATGTAGCTGGAACCGTATACAAAACAGAAAATACTCCAATTTTGGCCATGAGTTTTTCCAGTTTTCGAATATTGGTGCCTTCGTGTTTCAGGTTGTTCCTGATTCGAAACAACGCCACGAAACCGGCGAAAATAAAAATGGTTCCTGCAATAAGGTACACTATTAAGGGTGCTAGAACGAACCCAGTCAATGCGTCGATGTCTTGGTTGCCGACGTAGCAAAGGCCCGTGAGTTCATCGCCATCCACACGTCTCATGGTAAGGATAATTATTGTCTTAATTGCAGGTATTGCCCAAGCTGCCAAATGAAAATAGCTGCTCAACGCTTCGATGGCCTCCTGTCCCCACTTCCTTCCGGCTGCAAGGAACCACGTGAGAGTCAGGATCACCCACCAAATCGAACTGGCCATTCCGAAGAAATACAAAATCAGGAAAACGATAATACACCAGGTACTTTCCAGACCTTCTTGAATGAGAAATTCGTGTCCATCCCTGTCAGTGTCACACGAGATGGCATCAGGGCCCGTGACGGCCCTGATCATGAATGCCACCGAGTATATAGCGTAACACATTGAAAGGAATATTATAGGCCGCTCGGGATACTTGAATCGCGACGTGTCGATTACAAACGTCAGCACAGTGACAGTTGTTGACAAACAACACAGCGAGGCCCAAACTATCATCCAAATCTCGGCGAAGTTCTTGTCTTCTTCGCGGAAGTAAACATCAATATCACATCGTGGGGCGCACGAATTATTGCCCTCGCGTTTTTCCACGTGGATAAACCGTGTGGGGCATTTGACCCCTTCTTTGGAGCGCGGACGTCCGTATTTTATAGGCACTGTTGTTGGTTTTTTAAACGACTCGAATATTCTTTTCAGATCTGGTTTGAAAGAGTCGAAGTCGCTATTAACATACAATTCCGAATCGTATTCCGGCTCGTCGGTGATATTCGGAGCTTCAATGCATAAGTTGTCCTTGTTCTCCTTGTCAGGTAGGTTGTCACACGATAGCATATCAGGCCAAGGGAAATGAAACCTCGCTAGCACTGGTTCACATTCGGACTTTACTTTGAGGCACATTGATCGACATGCGAGGATGATCATAGTTTCCTCTCCCATCTCGGAACACATTGGTGCATAAAGGGAGCACAGAAAGAACTTCAAAAGTTTGGAGCATCCTATCTGAACTAAAGGCAGGAATTCGTGGACTTGAATGGCAGCGTCTTTTTGGTTGCTGTGTCCGACCATGTTGGGCATGCGAGTCAAGTTGTATCTCATGTCAAGGCACATTGGTATAGTAATAGGTTCGCACTTGGCGTTATCATTGTGAATGCCGTCACCGTAGTACGATATGCTCTCACCGGTCCGGACACACAACGTCGTCACCAACAGCGCGACCCACAGCCCGGGAGTATCCATCCCGTGGGGGGTCACTCGGTGTCCGAGCAGATCAGAACGTGTCCCTATCCAGGACGGAACTAGCCGGCTAACTGACACACTCGTAACACACGTCCAGTCACCAACTCTTTGATACACATCCACTCGTGCAGCTGCGTGTGTGTGTTTGGCTGAAATGAACAACACTCGACATAGGTGGGTTTGCGATCACTCCGCTCAGTTTATATTGCCCCGCGTAGCTTTCAAGCAATCGCTACGCCGGGTAACTGCGAGCGGGTGTTTCCTGAAACGTAGACTAAATCAAAATGCGATTCATGCGAAGCTGTCAGTGAGTATATCACAATGCAGCTGCATATTTCACGCGGACTATTTCTCGCGCGGATTGATTTCCCTTGCTGCGCACGTCAGTTACAAACGGGGCGGTCACACTTGATTCTTTCAACACACCGCTGAGTTGCTTACTGCTGTCAATCAAACAGCTGGACGAGTGGGAATGACTGTTTCGCGTACTAAAGCCACGCCTTCACTGAGCATAAGCCACGTGCTTTAGCGGTGAACAGCTTGCTGTATTGTTTACAAATAGAAAGTGACTGTTTATGTGTTTGTTTCAAATATTTAGTGTCTTTGTATTTGGGCTACCGTTTACTTTATACAATATTTTCCAGTAATTATGAATGTTGATGCAATGGTTTAAAAATTGTTACTTTTTAACAAAATAAAACCTTCATGTTTAGATTCATATTTGTAAATATAGCACTAATTATATTGTCAAACAAAATGAAAACACTATAAGCTTGCAAGTGCATTAATAGTATAGTCTATACAACTTTATTTAATTTAATACCACGAAACCTATTAGTAAATACGACTACCTAGAACTATGTATACATGCATAACATAAGCGTAAGCATTTATGGATGGGGGCGGGATGTAGCACATTAGTAGAACGTTGGACTTCGGAGCGAAATGTACCGAGTTCAAATCTCGCCGCCAGGGGACCTGGCGTCAATGTTCGCAGAAGTTACATTTCTGACGCGAGTCAGTACCAAACCGGTGATCGCAGGTTTACTGCAACATTCAGCGCTACGGATGTTGTGGGTTTCCTCCTGCCCTAAACTGACCTAGAAAGCGACTATAAACCCCATTACAAAAAAAAAATAAAAAAATATGGATGCAACCTTTGATCTAATGGAAATACACATTTATTTTACATTAATAATGTGTACTGCCAATTATTGAGTCAATTTTTAAAAAGCCTGAAAAGATTCCCTTTAATTGACAGATAGAATGGCATGAGTTTGATGAAAGAAAATTAAGATTTGTTTTATATGTATTCAAACTAAATTATTATTCACACAAAATTGTATGAATGCCTATACAAATTTACATACTATCTTCATTTTATTTCATCAAACTCATGCCAGCCCATCTGTCAAATAAAGGCAGTAAAATCATCTTCATTTCAGACGTTCTAAAACTTTTTTCTGAATATTTCGAAATTCAATGAAAATTTCAGTCATTTCACGAAATGACTGGTTTCACAGTCTGACAGTAACATATATAAAACTAGCATTATAGAACTGATTTTTGAAGCCATGGTTTAAAACAGTTAATACACTCGGGGCATGCATCTCCCACCTCTCTGAAAATTTTAAACCGCTGACTATATAATTACTGTTCTCCTTTAAACATTTAAACACGACTGGTTCTCGTTTTTGGAAGCGCTTTCTCATTAACCTGAGGCAGGTTTTGCGATATTACATGAAATACGTGACATAGAAGCTGATGGAATACGGTGACAGGATGACTGACGTGACGGTTTAATACATGTCTGTGTATGTATGTCAAGGGGCTCCTTTCTGGGATCGATCTAAGTATTCAGGGTCCCGTTCAACAGAACGATCGTAGCACTATCCGTCGTAACGCCTGCAGTAACGACTCTCTCGTAACGCTGTGGTCGGGCTGCGGAGCGCTCAGCTTAGCGCGTCCTGTACTGCTCTTATCTGTCAGGGAACGTGCAGTATTTATTAATGTGACGATAGCTAGCTATACAATTACAAGCATGTAGCTGCCTATATACGCAGATACTCAGACCCAACCACCTTAATGTATTTTAAAATATTTTAAATAATATATATGTGTGTATATATATACACCCACAAATATATTTGGTATGTATGGTACGAGTCGCATCCACTTCGCTGTTAATATTTCACGGACAGCAATTGTTTTGAGACAGGACGTTCAAGAACGTCTCTACTGTTCTGCGAAACTATTTACCTTTGAACGTCATGGAATCCAAAGAACACTGACATTTAGTTATTCAAATGACCTGAATGTTCCAGAGCAGTTTTTAATGAAAAACAAATAGTCTATATTTTAAATGAATAATTGTTATTAGTTAAGTGACTAGCTATTAACCTGACGACGAAATAGCAATTAATTTTATAGGATATTAGTATTTAAAAGATAAATATTTACCTTTTTTTAGAGTGTGGGGTAGGTGTTGAGAATGTTCGTTGGGGTATAAGGGGATGTTAGTACAATGTAGTACACACGTATATAAATTATAATCTCCTATGAGGTTTTATCTACAAATATATTTGGAGAGCAATTATACATTTAAAAAAAAAAACATTTAAAAAAACATTTAGATAGAGACGTATTTTAAAAGCTATAAAAATAATTGCTGCTATTTAGTTTCTGTAACATAATATTTATATTCTACAACAATAGTGTACATATCTAAAGTAACATAAGCCTGTACATTGCGCAATCTTACACGTTTTCACACTGTAATATAGTAGTATTCTTTTATATAATTCCGCTGGATTTTTCTCGATTTAGAAATCACACACGAGACCACAGCCAAGTTCTTTTATATGTTCGTGAAAACGAACGAAAAACCCCGACTAGATTTATGTATGACCCTGCCTCCAGATTTAAATTAGTAGCGTTGTCTTAGTGATAAATTTTACACCATACACAGATCAATGTTTCGGTTTGGGTTCGTTTTCACGAAAATATAAAAGAATCTGGCAATGGTTTCGTGCGTGATTAATTTATTGAGAAAAACCAGGGGTTCTACTATAAATGAATACTACTATAATCTTGATTGTAATGGCTTATTACCTGCATCCTGGTCATTGCTCTGACGTCTGACATAAGTACAATAATATAGTATTTCAAGCAGATGATAATTATGCTAAACAAACTTAATTAAGGGCCAGGAGCAGGTTTGGAAGTATACATTTACGTAGCTCTATAATCTTGATTGTATTACCTGGATCCCATACATCTTTGGTCATTCTTTGTTACTACAAAACTTCGTACAGAAGTTCGTAAGTACTAAGAATTTGCCAAACTGGTTTTCTTCTTATGTTAATTTGTGAAGAGATCTTTTCCCACTAAGAAGTTCGCACGTTAAGAAGTTTCCCCGTATTGCGCTATGAGAAGAGTGGTCTCGGCTTAAGGCTGCGATGTTCTTTCTCTATCTGAACCTGTCCTGTACGTGCGACATGTTGCAGTGAAACGAGTAGTGTAGGACTATAACGCTGCGATGGTCTTTCTCCATCGGAACCTGGGTATCCTTTCACGAAGTTCTCTTATCTACTAAGAGACTGGTAGCGCTGTGTATTAGCTATCGGCAAAGAGAGCGATACATGGTCTCTTATAGGATAAGAGCGCTTTGTGAAAGGATACGCCGTCCTCTACGACGTGCCGAACTGTGAGAAGAATGACGTGGGGTTCTATAACGTTGCGCTGTCCTTTACCATGTATTGCGCTATGAGAAGAGTGGTGTCGGCTTAAGGCTGCGATGTTCTTTCTCTATATCTGAACCTGTCCTGTGCGACATATTGCACTATGAGAAGAGTAGTGTGGGATTATGACGCTGTGAAAGGTCTTTCTCCATCGGAACCTGTCCTGTGCGATGTGTTGCACTGTGAGAAGAGTAGCCCGACCACAGATATATTTATTGTCATTTTCTGTTTCTGTTCCAGGGAATTCGGCGCCAAATGTTCCAAGTGCCTACGTCACATTCAGCCTAACGACTGGGTCCGCAGAGCGAGGGATTGCGTCTACCATCTCGCCTGTTTTGCCTGCGACAGTTGTAAGAGGCAACTGTCGACCGGAGAGGAGTTCGCGCTGCACGACAGCCGGGTTCTATGCAAGAGCCACTATGTAGAGATGCTGGAAGGGGGGCCGTGCAAAGGTACGTTTGGGGAGCTGTTATCTAGTAGACTATATGTAACACATACGTGTGTATCTAGAGCCAGCAGTTGAGCGGTCTGACCGAGAACGATAAGGGTAAAGGTGGATTTATACCTTTAACGCCGTCACACGGCGCAACTCGCTAGCACAAGCCTACCGGTGTAGCAGCCCCCAAACACTCTAGATTGAGCTTCATGGGAGAGTGTTTTGGGGCTAGCGTGTGCTAGCGAATTGCGCCGATAACTGTCCACTTCCTATTTATCATCCGTCACGGTGTCAAGTAGACGATGGCCATGTGTTTCAGAGGATGGATACAGATGGTTATAATATGAACACAGACATGGTGACAAGACAAATGCCAACGATATAAGACATCACAGATATAGGTGATGCGATTATATTCAATATAACCATTTTCTTTTTATTGCATCTAGTACTGTAAGCTTATATTCGTCTAGTATACATACCGCTTCGCAGCCACATATACAAATATGCATTAGCCTTATGCAATCACAGACATCGTTATCAAGGTTACCATTGAACAAGAAACTCCCTTAAAGTTGTACGAAACGGTGTAGCCATATGCTTCGTCGGATCAATACCGTTTTACCCAAATACCATTCGTGACACCTCGAGTTATTGGAACAAGGGGGAAATAACTCGACATGTCATATGCAAGTATGTCATATTATAGCCATTAATGTCTGATGGTCGTTCGTTCCTATAGATTCAGACTGCAACCAGAAAGCCAAGACGAAAAGAGTGCGCACAACCTTCACGGAAGAGCAAATTCAAGTGCTTCAGGCCAATTTCCAACTGGACAGCAACCCGGATGGACAGGACCTCGAGAGAATCGCGCAAATCACGGGACTCAGCAAACGTGTCACGCAGGTGTGGTTCCAGAACTCAAGAGCCCGACAGAAGAAATACCAGCAATTGCAGAAGGGAGATAACTGCCGGAGCGTCAGTCCACGAGATCAATTAACGATCATTACGGACGATCAAAGTAAGCAGCTCGCTTTTCTAGGTTTTTCTGATGTTATGTTCACCGATTTAAAAAAAAAAGGAATTGGTTGGAAATATGGATGAATAGGGTACTAGTATTTGATTACCAATGGCGAGAGGCAGACGAACTTAATTCCAAATGCTTGGTCCCTTATATATTGCCAAGAAGTAATGTTCGTACTTCCTGTTTGAATACTTAAATCTTACTTTACCCCAGTTTCACGACGGTGTCCTAACTATTTAGGAGCTCCTAACTTTAGGACCCAGTTATCACCTCCTAACTCATATGGTGATTTATGAAGGAAGACTTGTGACATCGTCGAGAAACGCTTAGGAACTCCTAAATAGGTTTAGGAGCTCCTAAGTAGTTAGGACACCGTCGTGAAACGGGGGCCTGATGGACAAGTTAGTGCAATGGTCATTCTTACTCCAGCATTCATCAATACAACTGTGAAGGTAATTCTGCTAGATGTATGACATGCTATGAAGTACAACCCCATGTCTGTGGCCACCAACCCCTTTGACTGACCTCTATAAAGCTGGACAAGTACTCCACTTGGCTGGCAATCTCCGTCAACTTCTCATTCTCCTCTCTTAGACTATCAACCTCGTTATGCAACTGTCAACAGGTTTGAATAATGTCTTATACATGTTATAGTCACACTGAACACGGTAATGATAACACTATTTTTCAGAATATCGCTACAAAAAGAAAATGCAGTTCCCACTCACACTGCAGCGATAATGAAATTTATTTCTACATTTTGCACATATAACATTATGAACAATCTTGTTATCGACATTGAAGTCCTATTCTACAACAGACATTTAAACAGACGTTTAATTTGCCCACTGTTGTTGTGCTACCTCAAATTATTTATGGGGATTTGGGCATGTGATCATAATTGAAAAGCTTTATAACCTTGGACCCAGGACCAGTTATAGTAGATCATAGAGTCAGCACTGTACGAGAAGTGGTTGTGACATCACCTGTTCGTTTTCCTCCAGAGTGTCATTGAGAGCTTGTCTCCGTTCCTCGGCTAGCTGTTGCCAGTAATTCTCCGGGATGAAGTCTGACCAACATACAGCAAATAAAATACATGTCTATTTGTTCACGTTACTGACCTGGATGAATGGCTGCTTATGACTGAATAACTATATCAAATGGCTAGATTTTTTTTAAAGGAAAATTTATATAGTGTTCCCTCGATACAACACTGAATTTGAGGTCCATGACATACCATCATCGCTGCCTTATAGGATAGTACAAGTAATAACAAAAACTAAAAATGGGATCCACATCTGACCCAGCCTTATACTGTAAAACGGGTATCATTCACGGGTATCTTTCTGGCCAGCATGTGCCAGCTAAATTTTAAGTGACAATGACATGTCCTCCTTCAGATTCAAAGATACATAAACCTGGTTATCTGGTTTAAACTAACAATGACTGAATCTCACAACTTTCATTTACGAAAAATGGAAGTAAAGCTGACAAGACCATTCGGTTACAATCGGCTATCATCGGATTATTCCGTCAATACGTACAACAGAGGTACAGAACATGC
>JAUTBQ010164377.1:0-27375 GCA_032361185.1 Lepetodrilus ovalis | reverse complement strand
CATGACTAATATCTCCATCAAGCAAAGAAGAAAGCCCTGTTGCTGTTGTATAGCTAAAAGAAGTTAGCAAGTAATCTATATAAAGATCAAATATATTATTTCTATTCATGATCTAAATTCTAGCAAAGTTTTATAACTACTGCGTAACATCAGCATCTAATATAACCATTCATCTAAGCAACTACTTTAAATACTACAGGGGCTGATTCAATAGTATATTTGGATAGATGAAGCTGTATTTGGTTCTATAATAGATAGACTAATAACTCGTAAAATAGACTATGCTTACAATAATCTCCTTGCTGTCTTCTGCATTGCTTCTTTAAATATATCTTTAAAAATTCTTGGAAAACTTATCCTATGAATGATAGGCTTCACAGCACTTAAAACCCTTGTCTTTTTAATTGGTAATTATACGTTTATGTATGACTTTCTTAATAAAACAATTTTGATTACTGGTGCTTGTGGAACTGTTGGTTCTGAATTAGTCAATAGCTTGCTCACGAGTGATACTTATAACCCCAAATACGTTATCGGCCTTGACAATAATGAATCAGAATTATTCTTTTTAGATCAGCGCTTTCTTGATGATAATAGAGCTAGCTTTCACTTGGCAGATATTCGTGATAGAGATGTTCTTACTCGTATTATGCAAGGTGTGGATATTGTTTTTCATGCCGCTGCTTTAAAACATGTAATTCTTTGTGAGCGCTCCCCTTTTGAGGCTGTTCAGACAAATATTTTGGGATGTCAGAATGTTATTTATGCGGCAGAAGCCAATAGTGTAGAAAAAGTTATTTTTACTAGCTCTGATAAGGCTGTTAACCCAACTAATGTTATGGGTACAACCAAGTTAATGGGGGAGCGCTTAATGACCGCAGCTAATGGGAGCAGTCGAAAATCGAACACTATTTTTGCATCAACTCGTTTTGGCAATGTTTTAGGTTCAAATGGTTCAGTAATCCCAATTTTTAAAAAGCAAATTAGAGAGGGTGGTCCAGTAACTTTAACAGACTCGGAAATGACGCGATTTGTTATGACGGTTGAAGAATCTGTACGTCTGGTCATTGACTCTGCATCAGTTGCCCGCGGTGGTGAGGTATTTATCACTAAAATGCCCGTGTTAAATATTGCAGACTTAGCAACAGTCATGATTAAATTACTTGCCCCGCACTATGGATATGACATTGATAATATCAAAATAGAAACTATTGGCTGTAAACCTGGGGAAAAATTGTATGAGGAGTTGATGAGCGACGAGGAAACCCGACGAGCTATAGAGCTAACACAATATTTCGCAGTGCTCCCTGCCTTTAGAGGTTTTCATAGTGATGTTTCGTATGATTATGATGATGTCGTCACTGAGACGGTAGATGATCCCTATATTTCTGCTGAGGCAGAAATTATGTCACATCAGGAAATCGAAGATTTTCTACTATCTAATCATTTGCTAGAATTGCCGGAAGATGAATTTGGGAAACGATATTGGCCTGGGGATAAAGAGGAAAACAAATAATTATGGGTATTTTAATACTAGGTGGTGATGGTTATCTTGGCTGGCCTACAGCGATGCATTTTTCTAGTCGTGGATACGATGTAACCGTTGTTGATAATTATTTTCGTCGTAACGCTTGTACTGAACTTGATACCGGTATGTTGTATCAAGTACCTACTTTGATTGAGCGAGCTAAAATCTGGCATGAAAAAACAGGCAAAGAAATCAAAGTGGTTATTGGCGACTTGTCAAACCCCGCATTGATGCGCTCCTTGTTTACAGGAAATGAATTGCACTATCAATGGGTGCTTAATGATAAGTTTTCTGGAGTTCCTGAAACAGTTATTCATTATGCTGAACAACCCTCCGCTCCTTATTCAATTGGAAATTACAAGCAAGCTGATTTTACACTCATTAACAATCTCCGAGTAACCAATAATTTAATTTGGGCGATACGGGATTTTTCTCCTCAAACTCATATTATCAAACTCGGTACAATGGGAGTATATGGAACCCCGAATATCGATATAGAAGAAGGCTGGTTGGAAATAGAGCATAAAGGGAGGAAAGATAAATTTTTGTTTCCTCGGCAGGCTAGTTCTCTTTATCATACGACAAAAATCATGGATACTGATTTGGGTTGGTTTGGCGTTCGAATGTGGGATTTACGTATAACAGACCTTATGCAAGGTCCTGTGTATGGTATAGAAACAGAAGAATCAAAAATTGATGATCGTCTAAAAACTATATTTAATTATGATGAAGTTTTTGGAACAATTGTTAATCGTTTTATTGTGCAGTCTATCGTGGGATACCCATTAACAGTTTACGGGCAAGGCGGTCAAACTCGTGGTTATTTAAATATAAAAGATACTTTGCAATGTATTGAAGCCTCGGAAAAAAATCCTGCGAAAAAAGGCGAATTAAAAATATACAACCAAATTATGGAAACTTTTTCTGCAAACCAGCTGGCCGAGCTTACTCAAAAAGTTGGCAATAATCTTGGCTTTAATGTTTTGATAGATCATATCGAAAACCCTAGAAAAGAAGCTGAAGAACATTATTATAACCCTACTTATCAAGGCTTGCAGGATATAGGGGTAAAACCTAATTTACTGGATGAAAACTCAATGGAAAAAATGTTTAAAATCGTAGAGCAGCATAAAGACAATATCAGAAAAGATGTCATATTCAAGGGAGTAAAGTGGGGATGAAGTGGTTAATAACAGGTGGATGTGGCTTTTTAGGCACGAGTTTGATTCAAGAATTAAAGAAAGATAAATCAAATTCATTCAGGATTCTTGATAGTCTTTTGGTTGGAACAAAAGAGGATCTCGCAGATAGTATTGAGTTTAATGAAGTAGACTCATTAAATATGGCTACACCACAAGATGGGGAGTGTCAGTTAATTATTGGAGACATTACTGATAATGAAATGGCATTCAGAGTTTCGAAAGAGATGGATGTTATTGTACATTTTGCTGCCAATACAGGCGTTCCTGCTTCTGTTAAGAACCCTCGATTAGACATGGAAAGCAATATTATCGGCACTTTTAATATGCTTGAAGCCGCAAGACATCATAAAGTTCTTCGTTTTGTATTTGCCTCTAGCGGCGCTCCAGCCGGCGAAGTCGAACCACCCATTCACGAAGAACTACCTCCTCATCCTGTTTCACCTTATGGAGCCAGTAAGCTTGCAGGAGAAGGTTACTGTTCTTCTTACTTTAAAACATTTGGTATTGATACTGTGTCGTTACGTTTTGGAAATGTATACGGTCCTGGATCTAAGCATAAATCAAGTGTTGTTGCAAAATTTTTACGTCTGGCGCTTGATAATCAACCTGTAGAAATTTATGGTGATGGAACGCAAACTCGTGATTTTATTTATATTGATGACCTCATTAGTGCAGTTATCAAAGCAGCAACCATTCAAGAAATAGGGGGGGAGGTTTTTCAAATTGCAACAAATCGTGAGACAACACTTCTTGAGCTCGTTGATAAGCTGAATAAAGCACTCTTGTCAGTTAGTAAACCTCCCTTAGATATTATCCATAGCCCTAAAAGGCTGGGCGATGTTATGCGTAATTATTCGGATACTAGTAAAGCAAAAAATATTTTGACCTGGGAGTGCAAAAGCTCTCTCGATGAAGGGTTAATTAAAACTATAAAATGGTTTTTAGATTTAAAGTAAGCTATCCGCAGCTTGTGCAACACTAGTTATGAATATTCTAAATATTATAGAAGAAGGTCGGTTTGGCGGTCCACAGAAAAGAGTTTCTGAAGTATCTTATTATCTTAATAAACAGGGCGTCTCGACTGTTGTTGTCTTTCCGAATTCTGACGCTGAAAAAACTAAAAGTGCCTTAGCCCGGCTAGGGGTTTCTTTCAGAGCAATAAGGTTGCATCGGCTCACTAAAGATATTTTTCATCTATTCGGGTATTTCGTATTCTTTATACCTGAAATCCTTTCTATAAAAAAAATTATTCAAGATGAAAAAATTGATATTGTACATTGCAATGGTTCTTGGCAAATTAAGGGCATTGTCGCCGCAAAAATATCAGGTGTTAAAAGTGTTTGGCATCTAAATGATTCTTATGTTCCTGGATATATTTTAAAATTATTTTGTTTTATTGCAAATAACTTTGCTAGCAACTATATCTTTGCGAGTGAGAAAACAAAACAATTTTATTTTGGTGGTGAAGAGGCTAGCATCGATGGCATTATTAAGACGATACAGGCTCCAGTGGATACAAATACTTTGCATCCAGGCAAATATAATAAACAAATATTCTCACACTATAATGGCATCAATATATTAACTATTGGAAATATTGTTCCAGTAAAAGGTCATTTTACTCTTGTTGAAATGGTCAATTGGCTTTCTAATAATTCAGATTTGGAGCTTAATTTTTTTATTGCTGGTTCGGAATGGGAAAACCAGAAGCCATACATCCTCAGTTTAAAAGAAAAGATTAGTAAGTATGGTTTAAAAAATATCCACTTTCTAGGTAGCAGATCTGATATACCAGATCTACTCGATTCTGCTGATTTTTATATTTGTAGTTCTGAATATGAAGCATCACCAATATCTATTTGGGAAGCCATGTCAATGGGTAAGGCTATAATTTCTACCGATGTAGGAGATGTTAAAGATATTTTCTTTACCCATGACTGTGGAGTCACTGTTGATACCAAAGATTATCTTAATATGGCAAAAGCACTGTTACACCTCATCAAAGATAAAACTATGAGAGTTCATTACGAACAAAACGCGAGAAAGGCAGCAAAGAAGCTTTTAGATATTGAAATCTGCGTGGAAAAACACCATGAAATATACACTAAAATACTATAACTTAACTTCATTGATAATATTGCCCAATGATATTAGAGCTTACACGCATAAATTCTTTCATCTTTGTTTCCTTTTTTTAAACTTATTCCTCACTACAAGCTATTCACCAGTTTTAGCTAATACATGTGAAAATCAGGACACTGGGTATTGGATTGGCTCAAACAGCAATGAAATATTCGATGAAACAGTATTACAAGAAATTGCAGATTGTGCTGGACTCATTGTTCTCAATATACCATTAGGCTTAAATGGTCAGTATAAGTCCATTGTAAAAAGACTTCACAACAGAAGTCCCAAACTCCCTATTCTCGGATACACTTGGCTAAATACTTATTATAAACGTCCACGAATTGGGTCTTCTATTTTAGAAGGAGTCACAAAGCATCAAGACTGGCGCTTATTAAGCCCAACCGATTCCAGGCTATTCCGTCATGGTAAAAAGGCTCCCTTCTTAGTTGATATAACGAACTCAGACTTTACAAAATGGGCAATTAACAATATTCTTCGGACAGTTGACGAACAGGGGCTTGATGGAATTGCGCTAGATGTAGTTTTTAGAACGCCCCTTACAGGTCGCCTTGGATATTGGTGTAAAAAAAGCCTAATAAACTGCAAAAAATACTCTCATGGAGTTGATACTTACCTCAAAAAACTAAAAGCAGCTCTTGGAAATAAACTCCTTTTTGTTAATGGCTTTTATCCTAACTATATTGCAAATAGGGCAGATCAAGAAAAATTATTAAATCATGTGGATGGAATAGCCATAGAGTATTTTGGTTATAACCGGAAACTTAAGACACAGAGTTTCCAAAATGATATTCTTCCATATCTCAAGTTAATAAAAAATCACCCCAAGAAAAAATTTCTTGTTTTTGGAAGAGAGCCAAAACCGAATAAGCCTTCAATTAATACCACACTTGGAAAATACCTGTATGCCTCCTATCTCTTAGTTGCCAGAGAAAATACCTTTTTTAAATTTCATTCATCATTCCAATTCCATAGTAAAAAAGCCAAACGATCTGGAGGAATTTATTTACTTGATGACCAAAAATATAATCTAGGAAAGCCATTATCAAATTTTAAAAAAACAGGACAAATTTACAAGAGATTTTTTTCTAGAGGGTTTGTTGCAGTAAACCCCGATAATTCTGACATTACTTCTTCTATAGAGTTGAAAAAAACTTACTATGACGCTCAGGGGCATTCTTTTTCAGGTAAAACAAGACTACAGCCTGGACAAGCATTAATTTTATTTAGTAACAAGGTATTATAGAAATGAATAACGAAAGTTTTTATCATTCAACAAATAGAGATAGAACAAATAACACCAAAATAGCACAAGCATCTGACTTATATGCGTTTAATTATAATCAGTTCTTACCAGCGAATAAAGATGCTCTAATTATTGATATCGGCTGCAGCGAGGGCATTGCTCTAGACTGGTTACTTAAACAAAGTTATACAAATGTATATGGCATTGACCCAGATGAGTACGCCATAGAAATCGCCCAAAAAATGCATGCAGGAAAACTATCAAAAAACCGACTACTGACCTATGAT
This sequence comes from Lepetodrilus ovalis, assembly GCA_032361185.1. Taxonomy (NCBI): domain Eukaryota; kingdom Metazoa; phylum Mollusca; class Gastropoda; order Lepetellida; family Lepetodrilidae; genus Lepetodrilus; species Lepetodrilus ovalis. The sequence goes on along the minus strand of JAUTBQ010164377.1, from coordinate 20,967 downwards.
TCACTGGAATATATTAAAAATTTGGAAGACAATAGTATTGATATGTATGTTATGTTAAATGTTGTAGAGCATTTATCAAAAAATGATTTACTGAAACTTACAAAAGAAATTCAGAGAAGCCTTAAACCAGGTGGATATTTTATCGCCCAAACCGGAAATTGGGAAAACCCATTTAACATAGGTCTATTCTCGCGAGACTTTACCCACCAAATCATGTTTACAAAAAATAGTTTAAGGCAATTGCTTATTATGTCTGGTTATTCTAAAGAGAATATTAAAATAAATAGTGTGTCATATAAAACCACTTTAAAAAACTGGCCATTTTTATTTATTTCACCCATTGTCAGCTTTGTTATCAAACTAGTCGCATTATCAATGCGGTGCCGTATCAATGAAACAGCACCGCTTATTTATTCAATAGCAAAGAAGTAACACTTTAAATTATGACTTTAAAGCGAGGAGCTATTGAATCAATAGGCCTGAAATTAACTGGGACTTTGTTATTGTTCTTCATGCATTCAATTCTTGGTAATTTCCTAGGTACATATGAGTATGGAGTTTTTGCCTTTGTTGTAGGAACCTCATTATTACTAGCCTCTTTCTCACCTCTTGGTTGGCATATTCTTGTTGTTCGATTTATTCAAGAATACATGACCAAACATAAATGGGGATATTTGAAGGGGTTAATAACTCAATCGAGACAAATAACTCTTAGTACTTCAGTTTTATTATCTATCTTACTCATTTTCATTAGCTACACCCCTTTCATATCAGACTTAAAGAAAGACTCTTTCATATACATAGCCATACTACTCCCCCTTATGGCAATTAGCCTATTAAGACGGCGTATGTTTGTTGGTTTTGCTCATGTCAGAGGAAGTACTATCCCAGAAGAAGTATTACTTCCCCTGATAATGCTTATTGCCTGTGTTTCACTAAATGAAGCAACTAGAGATGCAAATACGTATATCCTATATTATATGGTGACATATGCTTTTGTGGCTATTTTCGGTCATCTGTGGCTAAAATCGATACTTCCAGCTAAAATCAAAGTAAGCGAAAAAAAAACAGAAACACGTCTATGGATGAGTATTGCTTTACCAATGATGGTAAGTAGTATTGGTCAGGCACTTATTAGCCAATCTGGTGTGATGATTTTAGGGATGGTCAATAAATTCAGTGATACCGGAATGTATGCAATCTCTTTTAGACTTTCCCTCCTAATAGCATTTACAATGACTGCAATAAATGCAATTGGAACACCATTACTAGCAAAAGCATTCCATTCAGAAAACCATGCCACCTTTAGAAGTATTTATTTTAAAACTTTAAAATGGAGTGCTACAGGTGGTCTACTCATTTATCTGCCGCTTGTGTATTTTTCCGAATTTATTCTCGCTTTTTTTGGTAATGAATTTATTCCTGCAAAAAACATACTCGTTATCCTTGCTACTGGTCAACTTATTAGTGTTTTTACTGGATTGGCTGGGTCTGCACTTGTTGTTATCGGCAAAGAAAGAATTTTTGCATATATTGTATTTACAATAGCTCTAATTCAATTCATCTTAGGAGTTGTAGTGAGTCATAAATTTGGCGCCTTTGGAATGGCATTAGTGACATCTTGTTCGATAGCATTACTAAATATCACTGCTTTCTATTTTGTAATAAGAGATAATCTACGCTCTTAAATTTATCAATGTATCCTCTAAATCTTTCTATTAATTATTTCGCAATATTTTTTGAAACTATATGAGACATAAACTTTTTTTTCTTGGCTTTATATTTTTTAGTGTTTTTACCTTTCTTTGGGCTGAAGAACTAGAAATAATGTCATTAACATACTTGAGTATTATTTTGTCTGTCTTAGCCATTCTTATGGGGGTTCAAGATAGAAACATTCTATCCCCTCTAAAAATATTTTTTGGATTCACTGGGCTATATGTACTAATTGACCAAATATGGTTAATTAATGATTTTGAGCAAATTTCATCTTTTTTTAGATATACTTTTTTTATTGACAAAAACTATATTTCAGTGCTTCCTAGGGAAATGATAATAATCAGTATTTCTTTATATGCTGGAACAAGCATTCACCGCTATTTCCACAAGAAGAACAATCACCAAAACTATATAGATTACAACCTGACAGGTATTGAAAAACATTGGCTTTTAATCTACTCATTGGGTCTTTTTATCATTTCTTGGTTATTATATATAAGCGGAGATTTGAATAACATTTTTGAGAATATTAATAACAGAAGAGAACGTGCAGCTGGGCGTGGTGTCTTAATTATTCTTAGTTATTATTCTTATCTAGGGGTTTTACTTTGGTATAGATATAGAATTCACAATAATAAATTTTCTTTTATATTACTCATAAAATTAACTATTTTCCTGTCTCCCATGCTAATACTCGGTTCAAGAACCGAATTTATTATGGTTATTCTTTCCTCTCTATATATGAGTTCCATGTATGGTTATAAGCTTCCAATTAAAAGAGGTATCTCTCTATTTATATTAATAATAATTTTTTTAGCAGCTTTTCAAGGAATAAGATCTGGCTCAAACATGGATGAGTTTAATTTTTTGGAAGGTATAAGCAAAGATATGTCTATGGGTGTTGGCTACGCAATTGCAGTAAACAATGACTTTTTTAGTGATGTTTTTGAATTACAAACACTAGTTTTAACTTTTGCGTTATTTATTCCATCAGAAATTAAAAGCATATTTACCATGCCAATATCACCAAACAATCTCTTTACTCTATCGCTTTATAGTTATGATGTAAATTCAACAGTATCAATAGGACTATTTGGTGAAGCCAGATACTTGCTTCCGGGGTACTTTCGTATACTCTATTATCTATTATTAGGGGCTTTCTTTTCATGGACTCACTTATCCCTGTCAAAAAAACATATTTTTGCAGCATCAGTGATCGCAGGTGCCGCCATAAGATTCTCAAAAGGTGGAATTACTGCTGCCATTCCAAATATTTTTAATATTTTAATACTCTATTTTATAGTTTTATTTATTTTTACGGTTATAAAAAATCCAATTCGAAAAAAGCATTAGAATAATATTCACTTTTACCTAAAAATTCATGAAAATCTTAATAGTAGTTACTTCAGATAAAAGAAAAAGATATCGTTTTATTTCTAGGCCCATGTCTGCACTCGGATATTCATGTGTAAAGATTAATGCGACAAGTTTCTACGCTATCATTAAACAAATTTTTAAACATAAAGAAGCACACCTAATTATAGTTTTTGGGGGAGGACTAAAAAATCTACTATCCCTTATTATAGCAAAAATTTTTAACATCTATTATATCGTAAGGCTTGGGGGTGATCCATTCACAGTACGCAAATCAAAGATTAAAACAGCATGGAATAAAGGTTATTACTATAGTTGGTTAAAACTAACAATTAGTCATATTACTACTGGAACCATCTTAAAAAATTGCAACGGCATAATCCTTGTCAACGAAAGCACAAGACACAAAATCAGCCAGTATATCAATGCACAGAGAATTTGGATCATTAGCCAGTACGGACCAGAAGAAATATCATCATTCAGATATAGCACAACCACAACCACAACATTTAAAATTCTAATAATTACTAATTTTAGCTACAAAGAAAAAGCAGAAGGAGTTTGCTGGATACTCGACAAACTTGCCAGAAGTAAAAAGGTAGGTTTATTTGATATTACAATAATTGGAGATGGTGATCATTTACATGATATAAAACGATGTGCCAAAGAATATAAAAAACAATCAAAAGGAAAGCTAAAGGCTAACATTCTTGGTTATAAAAATAACCTTAAACCTTATTACAAAGATGCTGATATATTACTTTACAATTCTACTCTTGATGCAACACCCAATATATTTCTTGAAGCCATGAGTGTAGGTTTACCTATTATGGTAAACGATTACCCTCCCTTTAGTAGTATTATTACCAAAAATAATACGGGGTTTTTCTATAGAAATTCAGAAGAGTTTCTATCAACTCTAGAAGAAGTTATGGTATCGCCTTCATTACTAAAGCACATCTCAATTAATTCAAAAAAACATTATGAACAAAATTTCTCATTTAATGCTATCTGTAAGAAAATAAATATTTTTCTTACAGATATTTAATCTAATAGATAACTCAACACTATAGATTCATAGTTTTTGTAGTAACTGAAAGCCTCACGTTTAAAAAAACACAGTACCACTTCGTATGCTTATTACAACGTAAAGCCGATCTGAGACCAATAGATAGTTACCTTAACTCGTAACTATGTTCTGGCCATTTACGATTTGCACCACGAGTAAAGTCAGGAAAATTAACTGGCGCGCTTCCACTTAACACAGATAATTCTGATAGCTCACTCACTGCACTTAAAGTAGCCGCATCATAAACATCCATATCCGTAGACAACCCTTCTCGAAGAGCATCAATAAGTCGGTAATGCATTAAAATATCAGCACCTCCGTGGCTTTTCCCTTTGGGTTTATTAGAAAGATTTTTTTGCCAATAATCTCTTAAAGGGTGACGATATTTACCTGTAAATCCCTCAATATCTTCCCATTTGTGAGCTCTACCACCATAAGATTGATAGTCATCTAAATAAATATGCTCAGGAAACCCTTCTAGTATTCCCTTGCTTCCCTGTATAATATTCATTCGACTGTAAGGTCTAGGTGTCCCCGTACTAAACTTTACATAAATCGTAATACCTTGCTTAGTTTTTATTAATGTTGAATTATTATCCCCACATTTAAATTTAGTTTTATACATTGGGTGATCTGGCAAGAGTTTATTTTCTGCATATTGGGTTAGACCTAATGATCTACTACTCATTGAAACGAGTGTATCAAAGCGATCTCCACGATTTATATTGATACAATTCGCCAAGGGACCCAAACCGTGAGTAGGATAAAGGTTACCATCTCGAAGAAAGTGATGTCCTGCTCGCCAAAGCATTGGCTTATGCCTATTCTGATCTAAATTTATCTCTCTTAAATCATGTAGATATGCTCCCTCACAATGAACAATATCACCAAGAATACCTTTTCGAACCAAATTTAAAGCTAGCAACTCTACTTCATAGTAATTTACATTTTCAAGCATTACACAATGTTTCTGATTTTTCTCCGCTGTTTCTACTAACTGCCAACACTCATCGAGAGAAATAGCTGCAGGAACTTCTATTGCCACATGTATATCACTTTCCATGGCATAAACCGCCATTGGAGTATGTAGCTCCCAAGGAGTACTAATAATAATTAAATCAAGTGCTAATTCATCACACATTCTCTGATAATCATTACTTCCCCGGTCAAAAACAATTGGATTTGGTTTACCATAAATTGAAAACAATGTTTCAGCTTTAGTAATATTATTTGAATCTATATCACAAATAGCTACTACCTCAACATCATCATTCCCTAGATATATTTCTAAATGTATCCTACCTCGTTGCCCGACCCCTATAAATGCAACCCGAGGGACAGATATCGGGTCTACAGATAATGGAGTGACTGGTGCTTGTGTTCTAATCTCATTACTTGAGGTATTATTACACCCATTCACGGTTAAGCCAGTCGTGGCTATTACTCCTAGAAACTGTCGCCTATTAATATTTCCACTCTTACCAAGCATTTACTACTCCTTAAGAAAATAAAAGTACTTATCTTTCTATTAAAAATTACAAATAATTACCAAAAACGCAACATTACTTTTAAATGAAGCATTAATATTACTGTTTGGATATCAGGTAAACTGTTACTTAATCTTGCATTGAAATGAATATAACTGAAAGACTAGATGCCATTGTATCAAGATCAACATCTAGAGATAAAACACCACCACTTACATCAAAATTAAACTTATCCCCACCAAGAATACTCACTGCACTTATCTCTTTATTTATCTTCTCAGCAAGTAGCTTATTAAAGGTCAATGATATTTTTTTATTTTCAGTGCTTGATTTTCCTCTATAGAGAGTAATTATCATTCCGTTATTTTTTTTATTCATAAACCTCTCAATACTGACATCTTTATTCGTGTATATTTCAGTTACTGGAGTCCATTCCATATATTGATAATTTTCAAGTAACTTAGAAACCCGTTGCCAGTGTTCTTTATGAAGAAGATACTTGGGTAATCCACCATTTCCAGTAGAAAAGCTCTCATCAAAATTAAGCCATTCATTTTTTGAAAAATAGCTACCCCAAGAACTCGGCAGAATACCTAAGGCAAGGGAAGAGTTGATATATTTTTTTAGTTTTAAATCATCGAACTTGCTAATTTGAGAAGAAATCCTTAGAAGCGGTCTGATGCCTGAAGTAGCACGACCAAAAAAACTAGTTTGATTAACGTCGTTATGATCTTCGTTTCCTAATACATCAACAATTGAAGAGACGAAAAAATTATCTATTCCACCACGATAAGAATTCCCCATTAATAGTTTATTTTTCTTATGCAAAATTTTACGGGCTCTTTTTAAAAATTTTATATGTCCCCATGCATTTGGCAAGTAAACATTTCCATTTTCATCACAAGCAAGCGGGTAATCAGAATATCTAAAGTGATTACTATTATAATTTCGATACTTAGACCACCCTGCAAGAGAATCTATGTAAATACCTGAAATCCTTGGATAGCTCTCTAGCATATCATTTAACCACCTTAGTGCATTTTTTCCATGACCACTAATTCCATTTTTTGCTATATCTGGATCTGGGTTAATCACAAATGAGACTTGCTTGCCAATTGTATTCCAGCTTCTTAAAACCGTATTATTTCCATCAAGAGCCTTTGTACTTGTTTCTCTTATTTTGACATTGGGTAATAGATCAGAATCTAAAGTCGATGAAATAGCTAGCGCTTCTTTCCAATTATATCTAGCTTTGTCAGGATACAGGGTGCGGTACTTGGTAAACTGTTGAGGTGATACTGCGAATTCTTGATTCCTTAAAAAATTATTAAGATTAGTATTGTCATCAGGTAACTTACTGAGTTTTATTCGTGACATTTGCCCAATATGCAAATAAGGTAGTGTTAGCAAACCATATTCACTATCTATCGCAATTTGCTCCCCAACTTCACGTGCAGAACTATCATCATTAGAAAAGAAGATATTACCATGCTCATGAAAATAAAAAGGGGTAGTTATTTTTAATCTTTCGGGGGTTCCAGCTGTCCACAACCCAGACTTTTCTACTTGCCGATCAAAATAAGTGTGATGTATATCATAATAATTTTGCAATGATTCACGAAACCCACCCCCCTTTTTTTTAGTATTTGCTACCCAAACATCCATCGCAATTGTTACTTTATTTTTTTCTTTGGTTAACTCGCTTGTACCTAACGAGAACTCTGAAATTATTTCATTATTATTAGCTGAAAAATTTACAATAACGGGGTTTGATATAGGAACACTCAGCGTAATATCCCCCTTTATTTCGCTTGATATATTTGTCAATGGATACCAAGAGGCACTAACGGGTACTCGGTTTGAATCAACATCATTTAAAACAACTGAGGTATTAGGACCTGTACCCCAAACCCACTGGTGGTCTATTAATGGCAAATGAAGACGAAACCTCCATCCTTTATTTTTTTCTGAAAGCGACTCTATTGTTGCCCGTATAAACCAAGTAGAATCGTTGACTTTATAATTAATTACTACTTTTACTTTCTCATTTAATAATTCGATTTCTTGTAATGCTTCGTGTTCATTAACTCTATAAAACTTTCCTTGAAGCTTATGTTTTACTTTAGTTTTTGCATTTTCTAAAGTGAAAAATGCGGGATCACTTGTTAACAGCTCCCCCTCCTTTTTTAAGGATAAACCAGAAGAACTATCTATAACATCCAGCGAAGCCTCATTATGAGCAAAATTAATAATTAACCCTTTAGAAGAAACAAGCTGTGAATATTTATTTGATGATGATCCACAAGAAAGCAAAGAAAAAACCATCAAAAAAAGTAATATATATTTCATTGTGCTTCACCTTTTTAATAGAGTAAATATCAACCTTAATTGCTCAAATATACTCTTACGTTTAAAAAGTACATCAAACATCTGTGTCACCTTTGTAAGACATAAACACGTAAAATTATTATCGTTAATAAGCTACAACATAACTATTTGCAACAAGACAAGATTGAGTCGTTATCATCATAAAAGCATTAACTAAAAAATGCTATTTGTATATTTTGTTTGGCAAAGTACTTAGATTAACGTATATCGGCATCTTCAGTCATTTCCTACTCATGGTATCATTAAGTCACTTTTTAACTTAATTAAATTAAAATGTAACCTTTCCATTTCCAAGAAGTATTTCAAACTAGTATACTAGCAGTATTACACAATGAACCACATACATGTTGAAGCAACAGAACTCTATGATTTGGCATAAATATAATGGATTAATTCGTTATATTTTAGCTCATACATCAACAAATTTTTTTCCTCTTTATGTCGTTAATGAATACCCTAAAGCAGGAGGAAGCTGGGTTGCTGAGATGTTAAGTGATGCGCTTAATATACCATTCCCACGTAATCGCCTTCCGACACTTAATTCTAGTATTCTTCACGGTCATATGATGCACTCGTGGAATATGCATAACGTACTTATCGTATGGAGGGATGGTCGGGATATTTTAGTATCACAATATTTTCATTACCTTTTCAAAAATGAAAGAGGAAACTCTCGTCTAGTTGAAAAATCTCGTGCTGACTTGCAGTTTTTTGACTATGAAGACATATCAAAAAATATTATTCCATTTATGGAGTATATTTATGAAAACAAAAAACATCCACGGATGACCTGGGCAGAATTCGTTAAGAAATGGGTCAATTGTAAGCATTGTGTTCATGTACGTTATGAGGATTTAAGAATGGAACCTATAAATGAATTACAACGTATTATTAATCAATTAGCTGGCATATCTCTTGATGATGAAACAGCTTCTAAAATTGTAGATAAATTTTCGTTTGAAAAAATGTCTGGACGAAAAACTGGCAAATCAGATAATAAATCTTTTTTAAGAAAAGGAATTGTCGGGGATTGGAAAACTCATTTCAATAAAGAAACAAAACGACGTTTCCAAGCTTATGCAGGAGATGCTCTAATAAGGTTAAATTATGAAAGTGATCACTCATGGATAAATAAGTGAACATTTTACTAAATCGTACTTACATACATAGAAGAATGTAACAGGTTAACACTAATGGCTAGAATAAAATATCACTTCTCATTGAAAAAAAGACTAGACAACTGTTAATATGCCAAAGAATAATCAGAAGCACTTTTCGTAACAATAAGATCCCAGATCAGAAATGTATTTACTACCTAATTACCACAATGAGAATGACGATATTATACACTTTTATCGATAGAAAAAGGAAGCTACTCATTGTATATATTGAGTCTTTTGTTCTATTCAAACAACTAACTTTTATTACAAGAATTAAAATGAAGATTTCACATGTTTAAAAATAAAACGCTATTAATAACTGGGGGAACCGGATCTTTCGGCAAAGCCGTACTTCACCGCTTCCTTAATACAGACATCAAAGAGATAAGAATATTTTCTCGTGATGAACTAAAACAAGATGATATGCGCAAGCATTACGCCAATCAAAAACTTAAATTCTATCTGGGAGATGTCAGAGATATTAACTCACTAGAAGATGCAATGCGTGGAGTTGATTTTGTTTTTCATGCCGCAGCTCTAAAACAGGTACCTTCTTGTGAGTTTTATCCAATGCAAGCAGTTCAGACGAATATTATCGGTACTGAGAATATGCTTAATTCGGCTATCAAGGAAAAAGTGAAGAAGGTAATTGTACTCAGTACTGATAAGGCTGTTTATCCCATTAATGCAATGGGTGTATCTAAAGCGATGATGGAAAAAGTAGTTGTTGCTAAATCACGTAACCTTGAAAATGAAAACATCACAATTAGTTGTACACGCTACGGCAATGTTATGGCATCCCGTGGGTCTGTAATCCCTTTGTTTATTGATCAAATTCGCAATAACAAAGATATTACAGTTACAGACCCTGATATGACTCGATTTATGATGAGCCTCGATGATGCAGTAGAACTGGTAATTTTTGCTTTTAAAAATGCAAAAAATGGAGATATTTTTGTTCAAAAAGCTCCTGCTGCAACGGTTCAACTTTTAGCCAACACATTGAGGAACTTACTCAATAAACCTGATCATACGATCAAGTCTATTGGTACGCGTCATGGCGAAAAGCTTTATGAAACATTACTCACTCGTGAAGAGATGGTGAGCGCTAAGGATATGGATGATTATTATCGTATTCCTGCAGATAAACGGGATCTCAACTATACAAAATACGTAGAAGAAGGTGAGACGGTTGTCACGCAAGCTCATGAGTATCATTCACATAATACTGAAAGACTTGATGAAGAAGGTTTAAAAACTTTACTTATGGGGTTACGTGAAATTAAAGATGATTTAATAGAGTTTGGAGTCATGTAAATGAAGGTTTTAGTTACTGGTAGTAATGGGTTTATAGGCAAGAACCTTCTTGGACACCTCAGGAGAAATGAGAATATAGAAGTGACTACATTTACACGAACTAGTTCTCTTTCATCACTTAGACAGCTGATTGCAGAAACTGATTTTATTTTTCATCTAGCTGGGATTAATCGACCAGAAGACCCACAAGAGTTCTATGTAGGAAATCAGGAGTTAACCCAGAAAATTGTAGATTTAGCACTTATAAAAAATAAAAATACACCTATACTAATCAGCTCATCCACTCAAGTCGAGCAAGATAATGACTATGGAAAAAGTAAACTAGGCAGTGAAACTGCACTTGAAACTTACGCAAAAAAAAGTGGTTCTCCTGTCTATATCTATCGTTTGCCCAATATTTTTGGGAAATGGTCAAAACCCAACTACAATACAGTTATTGCCACATGGTGTCACAATATTAGTCGTGATGTTCCTACTAAAGTTAATGATGAGAATTTTGAGCTTGATTTGGTATATATTGATGATGTTATTGAACACTTTTTACGCCATCTTTATGAAACAGGGCAAAGCGGTGTAAGTTACCCAACAATCTCTCCTGTTTATAAGGAAAGCCTCGGTCATATCCATAATTTACTCATAGAGTTTAAAGAGAGCCGTCAAAATTTAATCACTCCTCCTGTTAGTAGAGGTTTTCCACGTGCCTTATATGCAACATATTTAAGCTTTTTCCCTACTGATCAATTTTCGTATGAGCTAAAAGGCTTCTCGGATGATCGTGGTACATTCTATGAGTTTTTAAAAAGCCAAGACAGTGGACAGTTCTCTATCTCTACCACTGCTCCTGGCGTAACACGCGGTAACCACTATCACAATACAAAGAATGAAAAGTTCCTTATCATAAAAGGCGAAGCAAGCATTAAACTACGCCAAATACACAGTAACAAAGTAATTGAGTATAAAGTCAGTGATAGAAAAATTGAAGTGGTTGAAATGATTCCAGGTTATACCCATAACATCAGTAACACTGGCGATAGTGAAATGGTTTTGTTACTTTGGGCCAATGAAATATTTGATCATGATAAACCTGACACCTTCTTTCTAGAGGTTTAATACTAACAATATGACTAAAAAACTAAAAATTGTTACCATCCTTGGAACACGCCCAGAGATCATACGACTCGCCTCTGTTATGTCAGCACTTGATCAATTTATGGAGCATATTCTGGTTCATACAGGTCAAAATTATGACTTTGAATTAAACCAAGTTTTTTTTGATGACCTTGATGTAAAACAGCCTGATTATTTTCTTGGTGTAGACACGTCTTCGCTCGGAAAAGTATTAGGCGAAATTTTAATTAAAACAGAAGAAGTTTTATTAAAAGAAAAACCCGATGCAGTCTTAGCTTTAGGTGATACAAACAGCTCTATCGGTTTATTGATGGCAAAGCGCATGAAAATACCAACGTATCATATGGAGGCAGGCAACCGCAGCTTTGATGCAAATGTGCCTGAAGAGATAAATCGTAAGCTGATCGATCATATTAGTGATTTTAATTTAGTTTACACAGAGCATGCTCGTAGGCACTTATTGGCCGAAGGTTTACTTCCTCGTTTTACCTACCTCACTGGCTCACCCATGAAGGAAGTATTAGATACTCATAAAGCCAGTATCAATGCTTCAAGCATTCTTAAAACGTTGGATTTAAAACCACAAAAGTATTTTATTGTGAGTGTTCACCGTGAAGAAAATGTTGATTGTGTAGAAAACTTAAAGCGTGTTGTAATCTGCCTAAGTGCTTTATACAAGCAATATGAAATACCTGTAATTGTTTCGACTCACCCGAGGACAAGAGCGCGTTTAGAACAAGCGGGCTTAGGCGAAGATATTGGTGATATTCGTTTCCTGAAGCCTTTTGGTTTCCATGATTACAATAAATTACAGGTTGATTCTTTTTGTGCCATTTCTGATAGTGGAACAATCAGTGAAGAGTCATCAATGTTAGGGTTTCCTGCGGTAACTCTTAGGCAGTCTATTGAACGACCAGAAGCATTGGATACAGGGAGTATTATACTTTCGGGGCTTGATAAAGACGTACTATTACAGGCTGTTGAGATTGTGACACAAGAAGATAAACTTTACCCAATCAAAGAGGTTCCTGAAGATTACACTATTAACAATACTTCTTTACGTGTTATTAAGCTGATTCAAGGTACTGCTAAGTTAACGAATCGCTGGCATAACCTTGATAACTTTAGTCGGTATGATTGGGAAAAGTAAGTGATTAATATTAATGAAAAAAAATTAAGAATATTAATTATCACCCAATATTTTTGGCCCGAAAATTTCAGAATAAATGACCTTGTATTAGAATTACAATCTAAAGGTCATCGGCTAACAGTCCTCACAGGCAAACCAAACTACCCAAAAGGTACTTTTTTTCCTGAATACATAGAATCTCCTAACAAATTTAGTCTTTATAATGAAACTCCTGTAGTCAGAGTACCCATGCTTCCACGAGGAAAAGGAGGCACAAGACTAATTTTGAACTATTTTATATTTGCTATTAGTGCTACTTTTTGGGGACCATTAAAACTTTATAAGCAAAAATTTGATGTGATTTTTGTTTTTGAACCATCACCCATTACTGTTGGAATCCCAGCTATTCTATTAAGAAGAATAAAAAGAGCCCCTATTGTGTTTTGGGTGCTTGATTTATGGCCAGAAACATTATCGGCAGTTGGAGTTATTAAATCTAAATTAACTTTAAACATAGTGGGAAAGTCTGTTTCATATATTTACAATAGGTGTGACCTTATTTTAGGCCAATCAATGGGGTTCCAATATGAAATTAATAAATATTGCAATAATAAAAATAAATTTCGTTATTTTCCAAACTGGACCGAAAGTATTTTTGAGAAAAATATAAAAAATAATGCACCTGAGGTTCCTTTAGATGAAAATACTTTCAATATTGTATTTACTGGTAATATTGGAGAATCACAAGACTTTCCAGCTATTCTTGATGCAGCCGAACAAATTCCAAAAGACTCTGGTGTACGATGGTATATTGTAGGTGATGGACGTTTATCAGACTGGTTACAAAGCGAAATAAACAAAAGAATGTTAGCAGATCGGTTTTTTCTATTAGGCCGCTTTCCTTTAGAGCGAATGCCTTCATTCTATAATAGCGCCTCAGCATTATTAGTCTCACTTAAAGCCGAACCTGTATTTGCATTAACTATTCCTGGTAAAGTCCAATCATACATGGCCGCTGGAAAACCTATTTTAACAATGTTGGATGGAGAAGGTTCAATTCTAATCAAAGAGGCTAAAGCAGGCTTAACTGCACCTTCAGGAAATTCAGATTTACTTATTAAAAATATTGAGACATTGCGTTCTATGAAAAAGGCTGATTTAACTCAAATGGGGGTAAATGGGAAGAAGTTTTCTAAATTAGCATTTTCAAGAAAGAAATTAATAAATCAGTTAGAAGGCTGGTTTTTTGAGGTCTTAAAATGATTCTAATTACAGGCGCAACAGGCTTTGTTGGCCAAGCATTACTCAATCAGTTGAGCTCTCAAAAATATGAGCTTATCGCAGCAGTACGAAATATAAACCCTAAATTATCATCCGAGATAAAACAAGTGCATGTAGGTGACATATTGCCTGACACCGATTGGGAGGATGCATTATCTAGTGTTGATGTTATTATCCACCTTGCTGCTCGTGTTCACGTCATGAATGATACACATTCCGATCCATGCTTAGAATTTAACAAAGTTAATACACTAGGCACATTAAACCTTGCAGAGCAGGCTACCAAAGCGGGTGCTAAACGTTTGGTTTATCTTAGCTCAATCAAGGTTAATGGCGAGTTTACTTTGCCAGATCTCCCATTTACTGCAGAAGATATAAGTATCCCATCGGACCCATATGGTTTATCAAAATATGAGGCTGAACAAGGTTTAAAGAAATTGTCAGCTGAAACAGGTCTAGAAGTTGTCATCATTCGACCGCCATTAGTATATGGATCTGGCGTAAAAGCTAATTTTAGAAGTATGATCAGTTGGCTAAATAAAGGGGTTCCTTTGCCATTGGGTTTGATAAATAATCAACGTAGTTTAGTTGCTATTGATAATCTTGTTGATCTAATTCATGTGTGTATTGAACACCCTGCTGCTGCAAATCAAACTTTTTTGGTAAGTGATGATGAAGACTTATCCACAACAGAATTACTAAGAAGCATAAGCAAAGCCCTTGGAAAACCATCACGTTTAATACCTATTCCATCTGGTATTCTTACTTTAGGAGCAGCTCTGCTAGGCAAAAAAGATGTTGCACAACGCTTATGTGGCTCATTGCAAGTAGATATAAGTCACACTAAAAATACGCTAGATTGGAAACCGCCTAATAGTGTAGATGAGGCTTTGCAAAAAACTGCTGAAGCATATCTAAAACAATCACACAAAAAAACGACATGAAAAGATTACTAGATTTATTTTTATCAATAATGGCTTTTTTGTTCTTTTTTCCTGTGATACTGATAGTTTCAATCATGGTAGCAGCAAGCAGTGAAGGAAATATTCTGTACTGGTCTGACAGGGTTGGAGTTAATAACAAGATTTTTAAAATGCCAAAATTTCGTAGTATGAAAGTAGATACTCCTGTTGTAGCCACTCATAAACTAAAAAATACTGATAGTGTACTCACACCAATTGGAGGCTTTCTGCGGAAATCTAGTCTTGATGAACTACCTCAATTATGGAATATCATCAAAGGTGATATGAGTGTCGTCGGCCCTCGCCCTGCTCTTTATAATCAAGATGATCTAATTGCCTTACGCAATAAAAAAGGTATCCAAAGACTTACACCAGGTTTAACTGGGTGGGCACAAATCAATGGTCGAGATGAAATACCTATCCCTCAGAAAGTACAGTTAGATTTTGAGTATTTACAAAGACAATCTTTTCTATTTGACCTCAAAATTATTTGGTTAACTTTTTTAAAGGTAATAAAGAGTGATGGGGTTTCTCATTAACTGCCTTGGTAAAGCATCTGAGTCCCTCTACAGTCATATGGAACACCTTATTAACTCAATTCCATCCTTCAATTGTAATTTAACCCAACATAATTTTGGTATTAATATGCAAACAACTTAACAAACAAAGCATTTGCTTTTTATGAAGATATCCCTAATGCCCCAATACAGGATTAATCACCCCCAAATAGATTAAGTACAAAAGAATCACCCCAAAAACAATACGATAAATCCCAAAGCCAACAAAAGTAAACTTCTCTAAAAACCGAATAAACAGTTTCATAGTAAAATAAGCAACAATAAATGAAACAACAAAGCCTACAGCTAATGATACAAAGTCGGCACTACTAAACTCTTTATAATGCTTTAAAAAGTCATAGCCACTGGCGGCTGCAAGCACTGGCAATGCTAGTAAAAATGAGAATTCGGCACTGGCTTTACGACTTAAACCAACAACTAATGCACCTACGATGGTTGAACCTGCACGGCTTGTTCCTGGTATTACGGCAAATACTTGTGCAAGACCAATTAAAGCGGCTTGTTTATAGCTCACATCTTCTACTTCAAAAGTTTGAGGAGTTCTATTCTTTTGAAAGTATTCTAATATTAAGAATACAATGCCACCGACAATAAACATGATTGCAACCACCTGCACTGAAAACAGGGCTTTTATTTGGTGACTAAACAACAACCCTATTACGGCAATTGGCAAAAAGGCGATAAATATCTTAATCCAAAGTTGGATATGTTTTGGATGAAACTTATCTTTATAATTGGCAATGACGGCAAGAATAGCAGATAGCTGAATAATCACTTCAAATGCTGTATTTGCCTTTGTCTGTGGTAAGCCCAGTAGCTCACTGCCAACAATTAAATGACCTGTTGAGGAGATAGGTAAAAATTCTGTAATACCTTCGATAATGCCCAAAATAACAGCGTGGATAATATCCATATTTATAATTATTTTCTAAAGTAAAAAAAGGACTAGGATTGTAACCAAATTTCATTCTATTAAAAAGTACGATTCCTGTTAATAAGCTTTAAATAAATGATAAACGGCTATTATATTCTTCATTCTTCCTGAAGAGTATATATCCCATGCTATGTTGTTTGCTCAAAACAAGGTGTGCCATACTCAGCTACTCTTGACCACCCAGAATATATAATTCAATGAAATTTGAATGTTTCAACGATTGGCATCATCTACCACAAAATAGTAATGAGCTATTTGCTCAAGCTGAAATAAAGAGCTTATTTTTTTCACGTCAGTGGTTTGAAAACTTGGCTAATACCGCCCTTTTGTATGACCAAAGTTTGTTACTGGCTTGTGTGGTTGAAGAAAACCATCTAAAGAACATTAAAAATGACAAAGTTCTCGCAATTCTGCCACTAATTAAAACAGATAATAAACAGTGGACTTCCCTTAGCCATATCTACACTTCACTTTATACCTTGTTACTTGCGCAAGACAATCAACAAGAAATTCTAAGCTGTTTAGCTAATGGACTAAGTCAACTAGCATTTGAAAGTTTAAAATTAGGACCACTTGCCGATAATGATGAAATTATTAATAAGCTAGAAAATGCTTTGGAGCATTCAGGCTTAACATGCAGTCGTTATGCTGAATTCTTTAACTGGCATCATTCATTAAAAGCTCAGAGATTCACCGATTATATGGCTTCCCGCCAGTCTAGAGTGCGTAATACCATAGCCCGTAAAGAACGCAAGCTAAAGCGTGAACATGATTATGAAATTCGCCTACATGCTGGTGACGATGTACCTCAAGCAATGGCAGATTTTTATGCCGTCTATAAAATCAGTTGGAAACCAGATGAACGCTTTAAAGATGTGATGGATGGATTTATTGCCAGCTTTTCAAAGCAATCGTGGATAAGACTTGCCATTCTTTATATCAATGAACAACCTGTTGCTGCTCAGATCTGGTTTGTTGCACATAAAAAAGCCAGTATTTTTAAGCTTGCCTATGATGAAACCTGGAAACAATATTCACCTGGGTCAATTCTTACCAAATACTTAATGAAATATGTAATTGATACCGATCATATTGAAGCAATTGATTTTCAGAGAGGCAATGACCGCTATAAACAGGAGTGGATGTCAGAACGTAAGCAACGCTGGAATATGGTTTGCGCGCACAGACCAAAACCTGTAGAGACAGAGAAATCATTCTTTAAGCGGATTAAAAACACGTTAAATAGATAAAAAATGCAAAAAAAGGGGGGGTGGTATAAGACTGTGAAAGTTTCCTTTCAAGCCAGAATACTTTCACAGCCATATAATACTAGGTTCCAACTGAGGAACCTAGGTTTAACCACTCCCCTCTGGTCTTATTGTAGCAACTGAATATCATCAACCAGACCACTACCTCTGATTAAAAAGCCATTTATTGATAATAAGCTATTATCATTTTCATAGTCTTTTAAATCAGCGTCTAGGTCACGGGTAAATACACGCCATGTACCATCAGTTGTAAATGATCCAATCCCATGGTGGATATATTTCCCACGAAGTCCACGGTCTTGATTGCTTGCAGTGTAGTAAATATAACGGTGTCCTTTGCTAGTATTTACTGAAATATAAACAACATAGCTTTCATCATATTTCATCTTCCACTGAATGGACTTGCGCTCACTATTTTTCCAGTTACCACCTAGCATATAGCCATTTTGAGTTGCAGAACCTTGGAGTTCTATCACTTGATCACCCTTATCAGCATCAAATACATTGCTAATAGTTGCACCTGCGGGAGTGCGATCATAGACTTTCCAGCCATTGGTGCTGCCATCTTCAGCATCTTCATACAACACCTTAGTATTTAAGCCAGCATTGTTTGTTTTTAGCACCGCGTGATAGGTATCAGGTTTCCCCCCATCACCCCAGTTACTTTGAAAAACGACTCTTTTTCCATCTGGGCTTACGCCACCAAATGAAGAGTGGTTATAACGTGTTTGCACAAAACGATTAACTTTGCCACTACCATCTAGCTTCAAAGCATAAACTTCTCTAATGCCTTCAATGGTTGGACTTAAATAACACCAGCCCGGACGGTTATAGTTTTGACAACTTATGTGACCAGACTTGTAGGGAGATAATTTTTTACCCACAAGGCTATTATCTAAAGTATCAAGGTTATAACTCCATGTACCACTACGATTACCATATTCAAACTGAACCCATACCTGGTCACCATTGCTATCAATACCCATATCTCCATGAGAACCTGTTAAAGTAATTCTTTTAGGGTTTTCAAAATTTCTGTCATACATAAAAACCCCTGTTTCTGGTGCATTATCAAGATGTTGCCCTACATATAAAGGACCATTGATAGTTTTTAACTCCAATATGTGATCCCCTTTAGGGCTTATGGTAATCCAGTCATACAGTCCGCGCTCATCATACTCATTACTTTCGTACCTTTTTACAAATACAGTACCCCAAGTAGTGTTATGTAGCTCTCTTACTTTAGGGTTTTGGGCGGTTTGGGGGTTATTAGTATCAAGTAAAACAGCAAAAACTTGGTCATTTCCAGGTTTTTTAGCAGTAAAAATAACAAATCTATCATCAAGACTCATATTACCTTCATTGCTACCCAACTGCATTTTTTCAAAACCATAACCACTAAGATCAAATCTTTTATTAAGTTTTATAGTCTTTCCCTGAATTGTATAACTTGAAAAGACAAAACGGTGATCAGGCGCATAGCCATTTAAGGCATAAAAAACTTGAGGATTAGTATGCGACCACCTAAATGCAAATGCGGGATCACCAAGTTTATGGTATCCACCAGAACAAGTAAGACCTTTAGTGATAGGAGATTCTTCCAGTGTATCAGCATCATAAAGCCTATATTTTACTCTAAGTAGCGACATATCAGCATTCCAAGACTGCGTTTTAGGATAAGTATATCCAGTGCATGAACTGCCATCTTTATCAACTATTCGGGCATCTGTAACTCGGGTAATAGTTGTATGAAACTCAGGATCAATGACCGATGCCCCGCGAACCTCAGGTTTAGCTACCCCAAAATTTGTCGGAATAGGATTAAATGCAGTTTCAGGCGGATAAGCAAAACCCGCTGATCGCTTAATCATAAAGGTCTTGTCATTAGAAAGTGTCTCAACACCATTTCTATCATAGGCATGAACACGATAATGATAGAGTGTATTTGCCTTTAAACCACTGATTTGTTGACGGTGAGCATCATAATTAAAGCTCGTTTCTTTATTGGTAAAGGAACCATATTCAGTAGTTTCACCATATTCAACTCGAGCTTGTGCCTTTTCATTTAAATTAAAGTGGATAAAGACACTTGTCTCATTAATCGTTTCTACAGCAGAAGACTTAATTGCTAAAGTTGAACGATTAATTCTAAAAGTCTTATCTTTAGAAATCACTTCATTACCATTTTTATCATAAGCATGAACACGGTAGTGATACAACGTATTCACTTCTATATTAGTGATATATTGGCGATGCTTTGCATACTTAAAACTTGTTTCTTTTACTGTAAATTGACCATAGTTAGTGGTTTCACCATACTCAATGCGTGCTTGCGCTTTTTCACTTAAACTAAAGAAGATATAAACACTGTTATCATTAATTTCTTCAACACGAGAGGATTCTATCGTTAGAGTTGGTTGCTGATTGATTCTAAAGGTTTTATCTCCAGAAATTATCTCATTGCCACCTCTATCATAAGCGTGAACACGATAGTGATACAGAGTATTAGCATCCAATTTATTGATATATTGGCGATGATTTGCATACTTAAAGCTGGTTTCCTTTGTTGTAAATTGACCATAATTAGTGGTTTCACCATATTCAATACGTGCTTGTGCTTTTTCGCTTAAACCAAAGTAAATATAAACACTTGAATCATCAATTACTTCAAATCTCGATGAGTTAATCGCTAGGTTTGAATGGCTGGCGTAAGTTTCAGGCTCACAATACTTTATGTCATTATGGTATTCTGCCAAAGTAGCCTTTGCGCCATATTTATCTCCTTTACAATTATCAGCGTAATCATGACCTTGAATACTAGCCAATACGTTTTCTACTGTATTCGCATAGTTGGCAAATAGATAATCTCTTTTTGAATTATCACCGTGAAATTTGTAATCTAACATTGAATGAATAGGCTTGAGTAAATCCCATTTGTTGATAATACTATTGAGATCACCTGTGATATAGCCATGACCTGTTGCATCACCTAAAACATGATAAGCCTTATCATTTAAATTAGGAATAATATTCATGGTTGTCATATGAATATTTGGATCAGTACCGGTTCCGATGACTCCACCAAACTGAATGATGGATGCTGTGGTATTTAGATTGCTTAAATCATCTTGCTTCATACCAAAGGGGAACCAACCATCAATTGACATTACAAA
>JAUTBQ010164366.1:0-12356 GCA_032361185.1 Lepetodrilus ovalis | reverse complement strand
GTCCATATCTAGCTCTACGTCCATATCTAGCTCTACGTCCATATCTAGCTCTACGTCCATATCTAGCTCTACGTCCAGACCAGAATAGGGATTCAGGGAAGCAGCTAGAAGGACAAACCGATTTTAAAAGTCGGGTTCAGGCTAGTGCTCGTTAAATTTACATCAAGTTCCTTTCATCTCGTGCTCAGTGTAAGAAGAGTAGGTTACCGTCTCGTGATTCTGTGTATTAAAGCCATATCCCCGGACTGTAAACAACAATAAGCGTACACAGCGTCTCAGGACGGGTGTCACGGAACGGGACGATCCCGCCACAACGCTAGATGCTGATCATGTCCCATAGACACCTTCACAGCAATGGTCTGTCGGAGTTATTGAAACAGATGAGTCTAGGACGCGGCATGTTCTATCAATTACGGAACATTAGCGTCAGTCATTCGGATAATATCGTCCCTTTCCGGAGAAGAGGCGCCATTAAACACCTGTTTCGATCGCAATTGTTGCACGAGAACAACGCGTCTTATCAAGGCTGCTAAAATTAGTGCCCATTTACGTGTTGTTTGTAACGTAAAATGCAGATGGAAATTAGTACTATTGTAAGATGGTGACGAAATCCTCTAAGTCCAGACGTGTACACATCCACTAAGTCCAGACGTGTACACGAGTACTATTGATAATCGACACGTCTATGTATGTATATTTGTAACGGCGAGGTCTCTTTGACTGCACGTTGTGTAAGACATCGGAAACACACTTGTGTCTTGAATAGATGTTGAGGGGACATAGATTTCTTTAGATTGATTTTTCAAAAGCCACCTTTCTTTCTGGAAGTCAAAACACACTTTTCTACAGTTCTCTCTTCAGATTAGAGTAGAACATCACTCAAAAGATAATATTGCTTCAAATATTTATGATAATTATGTCTACTATTTTGAATAGTTGTTAGAAAATTCAACGTCAAAACAACTGCAAAGGATCTATGTATCGTATATGGCTTCATTACAACTGAAAGTTTATCAATAAATCATAGAATACCCTGGGCGGTATCCTATAAACAAATTTGTTTATTCATTTAGGATTAATCAGTAAAAGAACTTAGTTTTCAATATATTAAATTGACTAAGTTTTATGAATTTAGCTAAGACAGGAATTTAGACTTAGTTTTGACAAAGTTTAAACAAAAAACTTAGTATTGACTAAAACTATAAGTTACCAAAGGGTGGGTTTAAGTTTTTATGACAATATCAGACTATGTCTGCCACATCGGTAGACAAATACATTTAGACATTTTCCCAGTGTTTTCACAAACAAAGATGTCAAAAAGTGATCAAAAACTGGACAAACGTTGAGTAGAATGTCTTTTGGACAAGTTTGTACTAAAATAAGGTCCATACATAGATGAACTACCCGTTAGGTATTGTACTGAAACGTACTGCGTATTGCGAAGATCTAGGAGGTTCTTACAGAGGTCGAACAGGACGAACTATTTTCCGGTAGTCTACTTACGCGCCTAATAGGAATGTTTCGTGCTTCTCGTAATAAATCGTAAGTTATCAGAACCCATTTTGATTGACCAAACTATTGCAGTTTGTCACTACAACATTGTGATACAGTGACCAGTTGGAGACGTCGTTTCGACATCCATAATTATCATTTAGAGGTACTCCCCCCTGGATTATCAATCTGAAACCACAGACATTTAAAATAAACTGGGAATTCCCTAGCAACGAATTCAATTTTATTTTAGCTAAACTCTTGACTTGGCCGATATAAATTAATGTAAACTAAGTTAGACTGACTTAAGTATTCTGAAAATACCTTACTGAAACGTATTTCTAGTACAGTGAGTTCAAACTATTCTCTGACAAGGGCGTCGAAAGCTCTTTAATGTTACCAGTCCGTTTAGATACATTAATATTTAGTGTTTTCATAACAGAAGTTTTTCCTGAGTAGCCAAATTGTCGAAAGGTAGGGATCCCTTGCTCCACCGTATGTGATACCAGCATGTTTTTAAGCGATATATCGCACCTTGAGGACGCAGGAAAGTGAAGTTCATCGCGTTCAGAGGCGCCTCATTGCTGTCCTGAGTAAAAAATAACAGTCTCCAGACTTACCACGATCTGATAAAATCGGCAGCAGTTTTAAAATGGTTGTCTTGTGTGAATTCACTCGTTGATGAAGGTCTAATATAAACTACCACTACTCAAGGCTCTATATTAAGGTAGTGCAACAAACAGTACGTAGCCTGGTTCTAAGCCTCTGAAACGTTCGAAGGAGAAAGTCAGGATCAGAGATTACGAAACATTTTGAGTAGGATTTCATCCTCCTCAACTCAGTTGAGCATGAACTCGTACCAAAACATGAACTCGTACCAAAACGATCTTCGTAATCTCGAGGTCAGAAGTTTCAACAAATCGTTTAATATGGGGATTTGTGAACAAAACTTTGACTTGACCGTGAACTCGTAAAAAAATAGATGTTCGTAATATCGGGACCAGAAGTTTCAACGAGGCGTTCCTTCCTCTCTGGCAAGATTCCTACGTTCTCTGTCATTCTTCCAGACGTCGCAACTGAAGTGAATATCGGATTACTGTCAGATATTCTCTTGGCAGTGTCGCGACCACTTGGACGCAGCTCAAACGTAGGAATTGAGAGTAAGGCTCGCCACCTGTATAGCTTGATGGATAGCTGGCTTGCTTCGGTCTTCACGCATCTGGTCATTGGAGCCGTCCATCAGTGGAGCCGTCCATCAGTCAGTGGAGTGACACAGTGTGAGTGTGTGGGCGTCCCTGGAGAGGCTCCAGAGTAGTGATGATGAAAACTAGGAGATAACGGAGATAACGTTGTTCTACAACGTGGGTGGGAGGGGATTAGGGTATTGGGGTGGGGTTGTTCAGTGGGCGTAGGATCGTGATCGAAGTGGGGATTGAGAGCAAGGTGCGGTGGTGGACAATTGAGATGGCGGACGTGGTGGGACTATGTGCGAGTTGAGATGGCGGACGTGCTGGGACTATTTTGCGAGTTGAGGTGTAAATGCGGTGCGGATTTAGGTTGAGGCTGATGTTAACCTGGGTATCATTTCACGCAATTCTCTTACCTACTAAGAGACTGGTAGTGCTCGCTTAGCAGTGTATTAGCTATCGGCAAAGACAACACTACAAGTCTCTTAGTAGAAAGAATAATCTGGATGTGGAAGTAGGGGCAGGGATACTATAGAGTATAATTGTAAGCATTCAGCACACGTGCACACATATACGCTTCTGAACTCGCTATGGGCATTACGACGTACTCTTCTTCCATTCAAGCAGCAGTTAGTATGCGATTTCACGACATCCCATTGAAATATTAATGTTGTAATTCATACACATTACGATACTATCCGTTTCTCGATTAGATCCAAATGAGCGCCAGTTCAATTTATCTCCGCTAAGGTGCTCGGGACAGCTCGGTAAACTGCTTTAGCTAATGAATGTTTAACACTTCCGGTGAAAATGACGGAGTGTTGCTGCGCATACTACTAAGGATTATCAAGTAAACAGTGTAACTATTACTAATGCATGTGTTCAATTGGAGCCCCTGTCATGAAACAATCGCGGCCAGCGCTCTGGTCTTGCACTTGCCTACTTAATGCGTGCACTGCCATCTCCCCAAGAGACGTACACCGTACCGGAATGTTCAATATAGATGTTTGTGTTGTGACTGGGTTCATGCTGTAGGCTGAATGAACACTCGTGGGTGGTTACGTACTCTCGTGTTGTTCACGGTGAACTATCCCTCGCGAAATGTTGTATGAATGACTGATAAAGAACTAGTAGCCGGCGTACCTTTTCACCTTTCCATGTTTCGTGCCGATACAATGGGCTCTTATACTCAGCCTTGACTTGCTAATCAACCAACCATGGCTGGATAAAGTACAGCACGGCGGGGGGAAAGGCAGGGATAATTAGTACATATTGATTAATTATCACGGATGTATTTCTTTATTCCAGATAAACGGTATACTTCCGATTGATACAAAATAAGACATTGTAGTTATCACATGTTACAATAGCATTTCTTGTGTTCGGAAATACACACCGCTGTTCACAGAATAGCGTTAATCTGATAGAAGACCGATATTTTATACCGATATTTAATACTTTTCTTTGTGCAGAGGTTGGAGCTTTGAGTTTGCAACTGAAACTATTTTAGAAATTCATAGGACTTTAATTAGTTCGATGAATACATGTTCATTATTTAACATGCAATTGTTGTTTTCATGATCACGGGACCATTGATATTGATAAATTGAAGCAATGAATGCAATGGTTGCTTGTTTGTGTGTGTGTGTGTGTGTGTGTGTGTGTGTGTGTGTGTGTGTGTGTGTGTGTGTTGTGTGTGTGTGTGTGTGTGTGTGCAAAGTAATAGAATATCTAGTAGAAATCTAGTTTGATCGCTACACTGATATTTCATTTGTAAGACTCTAAACAAAAATGTCTATTCGTTCGGTTTTGCATGAAGCGAACGTCACAACGATGCCCATGTTACACTCTTCTCTAACGTTTACTTGAGGTAAAGCCAACATCGTGTACAGTACACATGTAGCAGTAATGTGGTAATAAACTGGGGTGCACAACAAAGTACACGGGTGTTATTTTGCAAATATCTATTTTTTTTAAAAAAGACCACATACATATTTTGCAAAGTTCGATATGCTTACAAATGCAACATACGCAACAACAAGTAATTTTCTCGAGCTTTGGTGAATTTGTAAACATCACTAGTTTACGTTCACGTGCAAATTTGGAAACAAGGTTATAAAAAAAAGTATACGTTTGTGTCTATATAAGAAGGATTGTAGTGTGTAGAGAAACAGATGAAACATGCCTCGATTATCACCTGTAGAGCTAGAAAGAGCTGTCGGTATGGCGCGCATGGGGGCAACAAACAGTCACATTGCAAGAACGTTTGGATGCACTCAGCAGACCATCATTAGATTATTACAGCGGGTACACCAAACTGGCCAGACAGTGGACCGTCCAAGAAGTGGAAGACCGCGCTTGACAACACCACGGGAACATCGGTACCTCCGAGTAATGCACATACGTACTATGTTCCTGAGGATGACGACATCGGGATCGACGGATTTCCATCACCGTGTCAGCAGATACACAGTCAGCAGGCGTTTACGTATTAGTCTTAGTCTTAGATGCTACCGACCTTTCCGTGGGATGTTCTTGAGCCGTCAACAAAGACATAATCGTCAGCAGTGGGCCAGGACTGTTCGACGTTGGCAACGTCGTGACTGGCAACGCGTTTCGTTTTCTGATGAAAGCAGGTTCAACCTCTTCCTTTCTGATGGTAGGGCAAGAGTTTGCAGGCGTAGACAGCTGGTAGAGGCGGACGATTGGCTCCAGCTTGTATCCAACAGATTCATGCCTATGACGATGGCAGCGTCATGGTATTGCGTGGAAATTTTGGCGACCAGAAGACACAGTTGGTCACTATTCAGGGCAATTTAACAGCACATCGAGTATCTCTGGGATCATCTTGAGAGACGACTCCGACAGCGACAGCACCAACTACACAACTTACAGAAACTTGAAGCAGCCCTGCGTGAAGAGTGGAGGCAGATCCCCGCTGACGTCATCCGAAGGCTGACATTTTCCATGAGGAGACGTGTATATCCATGCCAGCATCGATAAAAAGTAATGCTGAACATAAACTTTCCAACATCTCGCAGAATGTTACCTATTGTAAAAACAACACACACTGACAGTTGATTTAAATATACTTTTTATTATATATCCTAACTAATTCTAGAAAGGACATCATATATAGTAATTATGTATACTACATGTACCAATATATTGTACAATCATCTATGCATGTTGTTTTTATTCGGTTTTCCTTTTCACGCCATGCCTGTGACGTAAAGTCATATTAGCGTCTAACAATACTAATAAGGGTGCACACTGGATTTGATAATGAATGACCATGCTATGTATCACACATGTTATTTTCCTCTAGATTTATTTATATGATTAGTCAGGTCCCGTGATTAGGAAACTTTCTTGAGTACGATTTGATTTCATGCTCACCTCAAAGTTGTGTTCATAGATCCACATCTAAATTTCGAGCATGACCTCGTACTCAAGATGTTTCGTTATCTGGAACCTAGTATGTGGTCCCATTATTAGCGTTGATCAGCGGGTTTAATTCTCCCGGTAATACGTTTTATTGAAATTGTTTGATATTATGCAGGAGAGGTTTCAGCAATGCAGCTGCATCTGGGTGGTTCGAAATCGCTATCATCATAAACTCGCGGATTTGAATACTTCCTCTCACTTTAAATTCACTTTCTGACGTTCAATACCAGAAAATATCCATACACATTGAACCTAACCACGATCAATACAATACCTTGAGCATGGCGTGGATCCTTATCTATGCTACGTAACACAATCGTTGAAGAAAAATTCATAGGAGACCACCCAAGATTTGACAGCTGAATGATTTGGCTCGGACGGAAGGACAATGTTTGCAGTCGGTTGTTAGGAGAAAACGGACAATATTCCTTCATAATTTATGAGCGTACGCAGAAGTGTCGGCGCTTCTCAGTGTTAGCCGAGGTACGCGACTCTCTATCGTGGGGCGGTGGGCGCCGGACCGTGATTGATTTTGCTTCATTCCTCTTTATTTTTCTTCACTCTACCGAGAAACGGACGATTTCCGTAACGGCCGAGTATATTCGTGATCGTAAAACCTACGTGAGAATAGAAGGGGAAGGCTGTGTCGGCGCTTTATAAAGGCCCCTTTAAGTATCTACTCTTCCGCTTTACGCTGCCTGCCTTCCCCCAGGTTTCATTAGGTCAAACATCGGCTTTGAAGTTGCCGCCGATACGGCGATGTGATGATCCAGTATATGTGATATATTGTGATCAACTGTGACGCCACGAGCGGAGGTTACGACCTCAACGCGCTTATTAAATGACACCCAAGGTTTTACTGAGGTTCAGCTTACCAATTTCGTAGAAGGCCTGTATATGTGTGTGTGAATTTTGTAAACAATACTTGAACACATACACTACGTTTTATTTCCAACACGCATGAGCTGGTACTGAAACTGAATATCGAAGTGTCATTCTATAAGGGCTGACAATGACTCAGCGAACCAAAATATTGGCTATTCTAATTCGTGTTGTTGATCAATGCCACTGCAATAAACAGTGGTCTCCCTCCTATTAATTCGAGGTTTATGGTGTGTTTAGTTAATGCGGAGCTCCGAAAAGTCTTGACTTACATTCACCGGCTGCAGGCTAGTATCTATAAGTGCTATTCGTTGCAGTTGGAAACCGCCCATTTATTATATTCCGTTTTTCTATGGTATTATGAAAACGTTGTCTCGGGAGCTTGATAATTATAAATGTACATATTATTATACTTGCTAATTAGAATATTGCAGTTGACTGAACTGAATTAAAAAAATACTCATGACAATGCGTTAAGAGATAACCCGCTGTTACGTTTTACGATTGGCTAAGATATTAGAATGTCAATGGGTGTTGACGTTTTTATTTTCTTGCTGTGGGAGATGAGAGACGATATTTCGACGTTGTAGAAAGACATCAGAGTTCTCTAATTATATATTATCGAGTATGCGTACCACGTTAATGGTCGTAAACGCAGCAGTACTATAAGGTTGACAGGGACATACAACTAAGGGAACGTTTCGCCTTTAAAATGTGTGTACCACAGGGTAGAGTACTCAGTGTGTCTCTGTTCATGTATATTATCTACTATTATTATATTCCTGATATATGTTGTAGAACATGACAGCAATGGTGTTCACGGACATTTAGTGAAGAGCGTATCACTGATGACCGAGTAACTATAGCTTCAATGGTATTGCAATACATTATGACATTTTCTACACATTATGACATTTTCTACACATATGATGGTTTCATATACATGGCTTTCAACATATGTTTTCTCCCATAATTGGCAATAATTATATATATATTTGCACTACGCTAGTATACAAAGCAGGTGTTATTGTGACGTGTTCTGCTTGTCAGACAGCCGTGCTATTTCCTACCGTCGCCACGGTGTTCAACGAAACAAGCTTGATATCAGTTCATGGCGTGCAACACGAGTTACAACAGCTATATTTACTGGTCTCCAACAATAAAGAGTTCCAGTTTTCAAACAGCGACGGAAGTGCGAGTGATTAAATTCCGTCTCGTCTCGATCAACAAGTCTGCAACCATGAAAAGGATGTCGGGTTGATGTGAAATATATTAAGTGTCCCCTATTTGAAACATTCTGTTTTTAGTTCATGATCGTCTGATTAGAAATAACAGCTGCATACATGATCATGACGAGCATACCAATAATTATTTGATCAACGTGACAGATTGATACATGGATAGCAAAAGTATCGATTCCATACATATATGCCTAACATTTTAACTTATTTTATTTCCATAATTTGGATGGCGGAATACATTTGTGATTCTCAAATACCGGTAAGTGTAGAATAACTGTCAACATTATTTTGTAATCCACGAAGCAATAAAATCATGATGCAATACCATACGTTTTAACAACTAATAACAAAGGTTGAATTTCAAGAGGTAGTATGAGCAGTCTCGTGGCAGTGTACCAGGGCCCGATATTGCGAAACTTTCTGAGTACGATTTTATGCTAAAGTTCAAAGTTTTGTTCACAAATCATCATGTAAAATATTAGCTTGAGCATGAAATCGTACTCAAAAGGTTTTGGAATCTCGGGTCAAGGAAAATACGGTAAAAATGTAAAATCAGCAGATAGTAAAAAAAAATATAATGGTATTACTGTAAAATTTAGAAATGTGCGCTGTGTAAAGTTGCAACTCTGGAAAAACAAAAATAATAGTGTTGTAAACATGGTGTTAAAGTACGTAGATATTAACGTAAAGCTGATAGACCTGTAAACGTAGTTTTACTGCAGAACAGAGCGCTTAATAACATAAGCATATCCCATTAAATAACTTGTTAATAATTAATATCCTAGTATAAGCTGGGATTTATTTTAATCTGTGAAAGACCTATTCATCGATAGTCACAGTGAGGGATGCTTTAATGATGTCATATCAATGGTTTTAAATGTTGCATATAAAGTGTTCTATAAAGTCTACACAGAAAATAGTGGACCATCCAAAAAACTGCACATTGGTTCGGAATACTATTTAAACAAATTGCATTTTGACATTTGAAAAGGGAAAGCCATAAAAGCCAGCCAATTATTGTGTAAAATAGTATGTACACTATAGTATGTATTTAACACCAAAACCAAATTGTAAATGCAAGCAATCGTGCGGATGGATTCTTTCATACAAAATGGACATGTTTAATATAAAGTTAGTGTACTATATTTCCCGCTTACGATTCTCGAAGGAAAAGTAAATGTCTGTTGTGCATGTAATAAAATAGCGTCGTGTAAACCTTCCCCAAGTCAGCTTGAACAGCAGTTAGTTTATATTTGGGCTAGAGTTACTTTTCAGCGAACCATAGAATAATCGCAATACTATCTTCTAAATAACTTTTATTGTTCACTTAATGTGAGTTATCTGTACTGGAACAACTACTGAGACCTCAATAAAAAGTACATATCGTTTTGCAAGATGTGCAATGTTACTAAATTGTTGATATAGAATTGTCATACTAAACATTGGCATTGTGGAAGGAAACCAGTGTAATAATCAATTGCGAATAGATTTACTATCCGTTGTCTGCGAAAAAAGTATGTACAAAATATATCAACTAGGGTATCGTTTCTCGAACGTCTACGTGAGAGGATGTTGTCGTATATAGTAGACATTAGACCTTCAGTGACAGTTTCTTTCTGAGATTTTGGATAGTGAAATGGTAACTAGACATTCATGGAAACATACAGTACAGTACACACTGGCGTCGCACATGGCACTATGTACATTCACACAACTAAAAATATATCACCATTTCTTACATAAACTACTCTTTAGTTTAACCTAAAGAAAATAGTTCGCAGGTTTTGGTTCGCATGCAATATCGACGACGTGTCAAGGAACGAATACTACATGACCTAGGTGGTGAAATTAAGGAAGTATTCGCCACCTAGTTGCTGCCAAGTAACTGTTATCAAAACACGAGTATAAACAACAGTATAATGTTTAGAATTCAACATGAAATGGTAATTCAAAACGAATACAATATTTCTAAATGAACAAGGGAGATAAATATCAACAGGAACGAATGAATAATGTTCATCCTAGAATTACCAGTTATGTTCGTCTGGATAATAACAAATGCATGTAGGCCTAGTCTGTATGTTGAAATTGTGATACATAGAAGTTGAATTTCTACGGAAAGAGTTACGCGATGTTCCCCTACACGAGTCCGACCAGGAACAGAGCTAGCTATCTGGACTGGGCATCTCCGCGAATATTCCCTTTGTCTCGCGCACTAGCTGATTGATTGGAGTTTGAAGATTCGCATGTGGAAATGTGAGAGCTGGGCCGCCGAGAAAATGAGATCACTCCGTACGGAGAGAACCGCAGGCTATAAGAACGGGCGTCATAAATCGTTAGCATAGAGAGAATTTAACGAAAGCGCTGAAATGAAATATGGGCAGCACATGTCCTTTGGAAGGCAAAAAAAATTCCCCGTTTCTCCTACCTCCGCGGTGAACCTCGCACTGAGTGTTACGCTAATTTTGATACTATTGAACATCTCGCCACAGTGCGGGCGTCCTATGGCTTTCAAATACCACTTACGCGCATTTTGCTCACGTCTCAACGCCGGTTCGATAAAGGCTTTAAGAAGCCTCTAGCAGTGTCAATAGACGGTATCCCCGCCGAAGTCCCTTTCATGCTAGCAGCGCGGAGATACGAGAGTACGTCCTCCGCGACTAGGCGGGCCGCGTCAGCCTGCTAGGCGGCAGTTCTGTTCTCTCGTGGGTCGCTGAATTACCGGCATGGTCGGTGCGTGCATCAACGGAATAAATATCGCCTAGGAAAAGTAGTGACCCGCAATTATGCCCGCCTCTTCCTTGATTGATGGGTAGGAGAGAGAGGAGTAGCGGCACCTCAACACGCTACCTTCGTTATTGACGGCGTGGGTGTGACGACCAGAGCTCGGGAAACATTGATCCGGATTGGAAGACCAGCGGGACAGCATCCGCCGGCTGTTAAGGGGGCCCGGCGGGGAATGGTAACTGTAGCGATCGTTGTGAAACGCGGCGCTCCGTAGTACTGAATGTAGGCCGAGCTACGGAACAATCTGGTTGGTATTGTAAAGGTCTCTGTTATAACACCAATGCTGTTTTTAGAAGAAGATACTATTATTCTTCTAAGTAATCATTTCATATAAAATTAAATGGTATTTAAGATATAAATGGATCGGAAAATGTTACAGCAGCATACACTCATGTCTAGGATTCACCTGTGTAACAACATTCAAGTTACTGCAGTAATGTTACTGCTACGGCGGATGCTGCTATTACGACTTCTACGACGGCCAGTATTCCTTCTACTACTGCTATCGCTGCTGTTGCTAGTGTCGTTCATACTGGTCATTGTTCGTAACAGTGTTATGACGGTACCAATTAATGTATATTTTTAAATTTCACGCCGACGTTTAACATTTTCGTAACATACAATGATCAGTTATGAAGACAATTACTTGCTTCTTCTTTGTTTGCATGGTATATAAGTAATCCTGTAATCTTCCCGCCATAACTCGCCGTAATATAGGCCAGAAACAGAAGTAATGTAAATAAAATAGCGTTAATTGCTCGTCGATAATGCCGCGGTATGCCAGTCACCACGTCCCTGTACACGGGGTTGGCAGTGTGTTCAGACAACACGATGTAGGTACAGTGTACCCATAGTCACGAGGACAACACACGAGCACTAATTAATTCCTAGTACATGTATTACAAACAATACTGGTCGTTAAAGCTTTGAAACTGGATTATAGTAACAAACAGCCTTAGGATAGTGTTTGATGGCAGTGGTATAGTTTATACTCGACACTAGTGACAGAGGTTCAACGTAGTGGAAGTGAGAATGCTGAAATAAATGTACAATATAGATCTAATGTAGGGTAAATAGTCCTCCATCCAAATTGGCAACTTTATAATATACGTTTCGATATCCGATAAATGGTTAAATAAATGTATTTGCAAAATGCCTACTTGTATTTCTGCGATGCTTTAATTATTATCTTCGGTATTATTCCAATTCAGCAAGTAATCATTAGACGTATGTATGCGAGGATCACTTATTACGGCACACCCGTTTATGTCCAAATGCATTTTTATAATCATGACCATTTACAGTGAGCGTCTCAATGACG
>JAUTBQ010164355.1:0-12356 GCA_032361185.1 Lepetodrilus ovalis | reverse complement strand
CAAAATCAGCTGGCCCAGAAGCCAATCGAATATCATTATCACTTAAAATGTTGCTGGCCTGACGGACCCTCAAGTTTACAAAACTGCTGGCCCGAAGTGAAACTCACTGGCCTCGGGCCTCCGGACCAGTGGTAATTTCGAACACTGCTTGTTACATATATTTCTTTCCTTCACATCAATGACTGTACATATATTCTTAGAGTACAACCTGTTGAAAGGGTAAACAGTAATTTGAAACATTGGTAGCAGTTTTTTAACGAGTTAATTAGATCCAATGGCAAGCCGAAATTTGAAACATTGGCAGAAGGTTTTTGACGTGAGTCTCATAACATCAACAAATGATTAGTGAATTAAGTCCCATAAGCATTAACAGTTCATATTGCAATCAAGAACCAATAAATCCCTTACGAAAATGTTTTTGCTTTCTGGATGAAATATCACGCGTCATGTTATGTTTACGTAGTATGTTTTATAGACTTGGATTGATACTCTCCTATTTCTTTCTGCATTTCCAATCTACATGGCACTTACTAGATCTGGATCCGAGATAGCAGAACTTTTTGAGAACAATTTCATGCTCAAGCTCAAATTTCATATGGGGATTTGCAGACAAAAGCTTGAGTTAAACATGAATTTGTACTAAAAAATGTTTCGTAATCTCTGTTCCTGTATGTGATAGACCATCAGGAGACGTTTTCTTGCAATAGCTTATCTAGTATATAAATAGTCATAGGCCTATATCATACACTGGTTCTTTCAATTGAAACCTCATTTCACATGGGCCAATCAGATTGCCAGTAATATTGGGTCTGGGTCCAGAGAATAGATCACAAATCTGGGTTCGATCCTAGAGAATAGACCCCATTGAGATCTCATTTCATGATCTTGGACGGGATATTGGAGTAACCATTCCTGAGTATTCGCAAAATGCTGCAAATAGATTGATTCCAAGAGGCAAATATTAGATTTGACATAGACTACTCAGCTGTTTTATCACTTTTGTCATTGAATTAGAATACATGTATTTGATTAATTATGTTACGTTTGTGGTACAATGTTCTCTCTTCTCCGTTTGTTCAGCTTATTTGGATGCTGGTAAGTAGATATATATATCCTTGTTGTGTATTTCTTCTCGTGTCCCTGTTTTCACCCTTTCACCATCCGTGTTGTCACTTTGCACATTCTCAAACTTGAGTCTCGAAGATGTTACCGAGAGTAGTCGTCGAGAAATAAATTTCTGTATTTTGCAATATTATAGAGTAGCCGTTACTGCCCCCGAAACAGAAATAAAGCATCGGACGTTGGACACTTTTAAATATCTTAATGTGATTGTTTGGTATAGTTGACGGGCCTCCACTGTGCCATCTGGCAAATCCGTGTCACTTTCTGGAGGTAAATAAGTCAACGAGTTGAGAGAATCCCCTGATTGAGTGCTGTCCCTGACCAACCTACACCTCATCTAAACCAATTTCCGAGATTGAACTTTTCTTTTTAAAAGCCTCCGTGTCCACAGGCATGTTGGCGAAGTCTTAATTCCTTTCTTCTATTCACTAACAGGATTGAAATGAGACTTGTGTTTGTTTTTAGTCTTTTTTGCGTATATTTGATTCTTATCTGAGTGACAATGCACCTGATCGTTGAAAATTGCTTCCTGTTTTGCCTTGGCAGTAATTGAAAACTGGAAAAGAATAATGTCATTTATCTTAGAGTTGCGAAATGGTTTCTTTTTACTTCTACAGTTGATACTATTCGAGTTCAAATCTATTCTTGACATTCGGTATCGTAAACCAAGTTCGGAAATCAATGTAGAACTTTTCTTCCCCAAATCCCTACAGACCGTTCCCAGTCGTGTTTTCAAAGATGTACGCAATCCTTGCACTAAAACTGATACCCCCTCGGTGGGAGAGGGCCATTCTGACTGAATAATGAAAACAGTTCCTCAGTTCCTTGAGGTACCTTAGCAATATCCGCCCCGAAACACTGAGGCCATTAACAAAGTACGTAAAAATGCTCATTCAGGCATACGTCTGCCTCGAGGCATGCTGGCAATTTGTAACATAAGATTAAAGTATTCTGTGTTTCACTCCCGAGATAATCACGCTGGTGCACATTCTGTACTCTGTGAGATGTTTCCACTGCATGCGAGTCTTAGTCACATCACTGTCTCGGCACTGTATAGTGTCCTCTGGGTAGATGACGTCTGCATTGTCCTCTCTGTCTTCATTGTCGTCCTGCAAATCACACTCCTGTCTTCAGTCTCAGCTGAAGTCTTCGTGATCTGAAGACATCTCTCGATAATCTCTGGGTAGATTTATGCGTGACGTCGCTTTGATGTACGGGAAAGATTCTATTCACTTGCATGTCCTCCTGAATTGGATGTTTTTCTTTACTTAAGGATATTTGCAGTGTCTTTAATGTATATATCTGTTGTAATCCCCAGGTAAGGGTAGTACTGTAATCCAGGCATTGATCAGTGCGTGCGGCCATACTTTTACTACAGCTGGAAATGTCATAAATGCCAGGTCTACCGGTACAACCTTTTAGTGAAACGAAGGCCAGGATTTAAGAAACTATGGTTCACTTCCATACTGTCAGTGTTAAAGTAAACGAATACATAATTTTGTAATTTGAGGGGTTTTTTATGTCCATTTCCACAGCTTTTTGAAAAAGTTGAAGAACTTCTCTTCAGTAGACTTGTAGTCATCTTTAGATTTTGAAAGAGTTTGTGAAAGTCTGTCTACATATCACATGGGATTCTTTTTCTTACATGCATAATTCTATTCCTCCAGATGTTAAATAACCTGACACTGTGGTTTAATAGGTATTTATACGGCGACCATGACACACAGACGCAAAAGTCACAAAACGGATACCGTAAACTCCCATTAATTCTGACTCCCCAAAGGAGAAGAAACTTCTTTTGATACCTGAAGACTCCACATATAAAACATGAGA
Organism: Lepetodrilus ovalis; assembly: GCA_032361185.1. Classification (NCBI taxonomy): domain Eukaryota; kingdom Metazoa; phylum Mollusca; class Gastropoda; order Lepetellida; family Lepetodrilidae; genus Lepetodrilus; species Lepetodrilus ovalis. The sequence continues at coordinate 9,401 of JAUTBQ010164355.1, read as the reverse complement.
ACCTTACGTTTGTTGCTGTAAAAAGAAAATTAAATTTATGTGCCATTACAGAGTATGACCATAAAGGTGCAATTTGATATGCACACTTAATAATTCATCCAAGAGCAACATATCTAAATGCAACAATTTGCATAATTTTACTGAATAATATGTTAATTAAAGCACAATAGCGACAAGTTTTCCCCTGTGAGTCAAGGGTGCCAATCGGTTCAGGGTTGCAGTTCAAGCAACATTGTCAATCAAGAGATCATCTTTCTTCATTTTAGCCAGCTAAATCAATTACTGAACATTTGTGTTGACAAATGATCCATGACTGTTGTTAGCAAGGGAAACATCAAGAGTTATATCAGACAGATGATTATGGTTTTAGTTCTTGCACCAAGTTTTTTTCCCTCTTTTACTTTCATGATCACTTCAGGGTATTGCATATGGTACAGATGTGACATTTGTGAAGATTAATGTTTTCGGATTTCCTTCATCAATTTCCAGAACATGTGATATGCCAGTCACATCGGATGTCTTTTTAATGTATTCAGTAGCACGCTTCAAAATCAGCTTCATTTCATGGTTGAAATTCTATTCCACAAGACGCATTGGTCAAATTTAGCAATCATGAGGAGGGGGCAAAGCAGTCGTGAGTAGAAAGAATTGAGCAATTCAGTAATATGGAAAGTTGTCAGTGCAGATCTTATAGAGTATGGAGAAGTCAATTCCGTAATTGTGAACAGAGGTCCATAGCACCAATTCAGGAACTGTGCGTAACGTTGTCAGTAATTCTGTACTCGCGAGTAGCAAGAAGACCAAGCCAGCAGAAAATATGATTTTCGTACGAAAGCAGTTATGACACTTCGACTTTGATTGATTCTCGCACCAATGGCGGCTCGGACGGAATCCCTCTTGATGTATATATAGGAATATTGCATGAGATTGCCCTCTCATCTCCAATCCAGTGTCCAGAGATCACTGCCAATAATTATGCTTAACTCGTGAAGGAATAAAGATTTAACTAATGGGACAGAAATCAAGAAATGATTTCTCCCCCCTCGAGTCGGCAATTTGGCACGCCTATTAAAGCTTGTATAATATGCTGGAGAAACACCGCAGCAGTGAGTGGCCTGCTGATTAAATACAAATTGATTGATTGATTGATTTGGGCCTGTCTAAAAAGGGTCCAACGAGGCTCCGTTTTCTCGTGTGGTTGACAAACGGAGCCCCTTTTCTCGTGCAGTTGATAAAGCGCTTATGATGCTTGTTTGTTTTTCAGCGGACATGCAGCCGAGATTTCCGCGGACCGTTCCAAGATCGGGTTCGGTGCCGAGTACGCGAGGTCTGGAGCTGTCCTCCCCCCACAGTCGAAGTGGACTGTCCGACACGTACTCCACACGCAATTACCCCAACGGGGACCAGCAGATGTTAGCACACAACAATATAGAGAGGTGAGTACGACAGATTGCTAACCTTTGTTATATTTCCCTAGAATTTTGTAAGTCTATTGTACGTGCACTAATACACGAGAGAGCACCATATCCACTGTGCTAACCTACTGCAGACCTCTTGCACATTGGTACTGTAGATAGGAGACAGTTGTTCAGCTAAGAATACCTTAGCATAATGGTTACAAGGTACCATTATCATCTTAGATCATTAACTCTTTCCTTGCTGGATTATGCACAAACACAGATCTTTAGGGCATCTCCGGTTGCCTGCAGCAGGGAGAGGGTTAAATATTTATTGTTCATGATGACAAGTTGCACCATCAGATGTACCTGGTCATTCCTAGATGAAGTGGTCTTGCGTTAGATTTCATGAAAGCATTCCATTAGTATATTATCATAGTTGAAAAGTGTTACTCTTTGAAGAGATTATGTGGAAAGGAGAAAAGATTATGAGCATAGACTAGCCACATCCTTCTGCCTGCTGGATTATGCACATACACTGCTGTTTAGGGCATCTCTAGTTGCCTGCAGCATGGAGAGGGTTAATTAATCAAAACGCCCATATCATGATATAGATTAAGGGATACAACAGACAAAGAAATTATCTAAGTTTTGGTCGTCAGTAAATTTTTACATTAATTGATACAAGTATACATATAATTGTTCTTTGGAAGCATTCCTGTCGCTAGTGTCTTTTGAGCAAGAATTGAGAAGCTTTGCATGTCTTGCAACACCTACATGCTTGAGCAAACCTGTTCTGAAAGCTGTTTTAAATCAAATTACTTCAACCTTTAAGCAGTTTCCCTCCCAACAAGGCCATTAGTCATTTTGGTGATGTGAGAAAACTCCCAAAATTCCCAAGGCAAGAGAGCAAAATAGGACAAGGCAAACTTGGGTCAACAATGCACATGGAATAATCATTTCTCAATTTCGAGGTGTTGGAGACCATTCATTTGTCAATAGGGTCTTAATTGACAGTCTCGGCCAGCACAACCGACTTGTTAGTCGCTATTGAATCATTTTGCAGCACATCTCGAATGTCCATTGTTGCCGGCACTCCTACCATGCCAGCTGACAGGTTCTCGTGTATGTCGTGCCGTGCGTCTTTAAGACGTTTTCAACCTCGACTTCATTGCGACCGAGGCCTGACTTCATTGCTCATTGGTCATCAAGTTGCATTTTTATTGGGCGCTGCATGCCTTAACATCGTGTAGGATTCGGGCGAGGGTCCGCGTATAATTATTGATCTCGGCAATCTATTTATCAATCTGCAGTGATCTTCTCAGTTAGTGCGGCTTTAAAAAAGCCAGTCCGAGTCTAGTTATTAGTCGTAGGAATGACAAGACCCCTTTTTTTGTGTCTGCTGGGAAACCTTTTGCCAAGGAAAAACTTAATTCACAATTTGGTGTTGGAGCTTTTGGGATAGTGACAATTGCAAACTGTTGGAGGGAAAAGAAATCGTGGGCTGGTGATTGAGTTAGACTGGGAAATGGTTAGGATTGCTGGCGTCGTCTGTTCTTTATCAATAAAAAAAGAGGGAATTGTGTCCAAGTGCGACACCAGTAGGCACCAAGAACCTGTATCTTCTGGCAATCTATATTATGTAAGCGCCATTGCATAAGATTGCTTTCGCTTTATCAAATCGAAGACTGTAATTTGAGTCAAACCTGTTTAGAAAGTATGTGGTATCGACACGAATTTCAATACGGTTGAATGTAATTTGTCAGCAAAATATGGTAAATAGGCAGGAGAATATAAAAGAAGAATGTAAGATTGAGTTTATTCATGTTTTTTTGATAGATGAAAATTAAGGCGGACTGTTGAAAAGGAGGTGTATTTTGTGATATAAATCTATCTGAAGATTTTATAGTGAAGTTTTCAAAGTTGGATCTGGTTATTTTCATGTAATCCTAATAAATCCAGCCATTCCAAAGAATGTTTATTTCTGAGAATGTTTATCGGCTTCGAATATAAATAATCGCTTCTGCTTGTCCACACATTTTGAAACCGCACGTGACAAATTGGTAACTTGCCAAAATAACTTGGATGTCAGTTCTGCGTTTACACACTCTAAGAATGATTGCCACTTAGCTTAAGAAGTACTTCAGATTACATAAGTGGAATTTTATTAACTTTTCGCCCGATTACCATACCACTGCAGGGAGCATCCATTGTACACATCAGGCTTGGGGGGAGAAATCTCACATTTGCATATTTTCAAATAATTGACTTTCAGCAGTTAACGGTCAATTTTAAGAACTGTTGAGCAAGAGAATGTTTACACTGTATGCGTAAGAGAGTGATGGAACTTGCTTGTTCATATTGGACGGAGAGACGATGACGGTCCTGTTTATTTAAGTTCGAAGACGAAATATTATATTTCGGAGGATTTCCCGTTCTCAAGACCAACGTTTCTTGTGGTGAGTGGATGTAAGGAGGTGCAGATTGCAGATTTAATGGAATTTGGTGCAGGATTTACCCACGACAACTGTGGGGGACGAGGGAGAGTGGCCCCCCCTGAATATTGATGTACGATGAAAACGGTGACAGTCTCTGGACCCCTCCACCAGTGGAGGAAGTCGCTACCAGTGATTGTTGTTTGCTTTGCTCCGAGAAAGTCTCAGAAATCAAACACGCGTATGCAAGAGGACGGCATCCGCGACTGCAAATACCGCGAGAACGTCGACAACGAATCAATATCCACAGCGCTTATGTTTGCCTACCATAACTCGGGGAAATCACACGCGAAGATTAATCCCGAAATTGGTGATTACTTTTGGTTTGATGTCAGATGTAGGTGTAATTACTGCTCGGGCAATGAAGGGCACAGTGGAATTTAATCATTTATAGCCATTGATCTACTTGTGGAGTTAGAGCCGTGTTCATCCATCAACTCTACTGGCTCCCAATATCACCCAGCAATTGACACTTTAATATTTCAAGATGTCGCCATACTGTGTACTTCTGGGTAATCCGCAAGTTCGGAAATATTTGCTTAACTTGGGTAAGATTGATAAACTTCCTCGTGAGCGTTTGCTTTCGGCTGGCTGTAGTCTTAAGGAAGGTTCTTGTTATGATTGATAGTCTAATCAGCATTGGAATCGTTTCACTGATCAGAATCCAAGTGCCGTACATGTACGTATGCAGTATTCATTACAGGAAGAGATACATTATTTCTTAAAACACTGGTAATGTTGGAATGGAATTGAAATCGTATTCTGACAGCCTATGATGTATTTATTCGGACTATACGACATGGATGCTTTCAAAGAGAAAAAAATGACAATGGGAAAAATTTGACAGGCTAAAACCTTTTTCCTGCAGTGGAATTTAGTAGACGTTCACATTAATCCTCAGTGGAGTTTAGCCTGAATCCACAGTGATAAATACACAGCCAGTCGGTCTGGAAATATTTTAAAGTAATTGATGCCACATTTTCATATTGAAGATCATCAGGCTATCTCACCATAGGGAACGGCTATTCAATATTTCTATTGCATGCGATCTCCGCTCGTAATGTTGTCTTTAACACGAGCCACGCAAGACTTAGTGTTTTTCTATTCGCCCGAGAACAATAGCAGTTTATTCCGCGTTTATGATCATTGTTACATCTCTTGTTATTTCTGCAATAACAGCTGACCTTCCTGCAAGTTTCCAAGTGGACAGAGACGCTAAGTGCATCGGCCATTGTCATGTTAAAAAAATAAATACTTGCATTATAGTCCATTGTTTGAGTGCACCAATGGTAGGGGGTCGTATTATGTGTGTGTTTATTGCATCATAAAACAAATAATTGTTCCAAATTGCAAACGAGGTTTGGCAACGATGGAAGTTAATTACAGACCGAAAGTTGGGCGCCATTGTTTTCTGAGTAGGGTGACAGAGGGGGGAGATTGTTAATCACATGAGAAGGGTCCAAATTGCTTAAAGAAGAGATGAACATTACGATACTTGACTTTCCAATTCATTTTTGCTATTATAGCTTCAAACATAAATCTCTCGAAGTGCAAGAATTGAAGTTGTCTTTGCACGGCAAGGTGACAAGAGTGATGAATTTCATTAGTTTGTGGACGAATTGCAGTATCTGGATTGCCATTTCTTGAATTGGTACGATGTCACCATCAATGTTGCCATCATATTTCAAATAATTTCTTTCTGCGCTGTTAAAGAAAAAGAAGGTTTTCCTCACGTAGATACATATCTGATATTTTCGTCGATGTGACTTCCCTGTTGATAATGCAAATGAAGGCATGCACAGATCGACATGCAGATGACCTATTAAGAAATTAATGTTCTTTTATGAGAAAGAGATGTCGCTGTAAATAGATCCATTGGTAAGAACATAATATATGAATTACTGTATATCGAGCCTTTGAAGGTTAGGTAAGTAATTGTGCTCTGGTCATTGTCATGTCTTGGACAAGTTTTCATCTCAATAGTTTGCACTTCAAATACTTTAAATCATAAAATGTTAGCATCATTAATGATTAAACTTTAAGGTCCAGTGGATTATCGACCTATTAGCATCATAAAATGTTAACGAGCTTGTCCATACGCCTACATCTACGGAATACTCTTTAAAACATATTAGCGAATTAAATGTTAATGTTTAAGAGCAACTCGTTAAATTTGTTAAAGGTTTTATATAACATTTTATGATTTACAGTATTTTTCTGTAATTCCATACTAATTCTGTGTGCACTGTCGGTCAACTATACAGCACTGTATCGCCCTATGCTGACATGTGCACCGATTGGCACAATACAACAGCAGTTTATTTCCATGCAACATCAGACAATGATCTCTTTGGATCACAATAACTACGGTATCATTTTTAATAACAGCTATTCAAGGAGAGTTTATGTGGTGCTTTCCATTGTTTTAGATAATGATCGAATAAATTTATATTTAGTTTTTATTTTATATATTGGATTTATTGCATTGCATTTAAGAAATTATGAAAATACAGTGTTCCCTCGACATAACACTTAAGTCCATGACATACACCCGCATTATAGTACCTGCCTTATACGATATTACAGGGAAATAATGAAAATACAGTGTTCCCTCGACATAACACTGAAGTCCATGACATACACCCGCATTATAGTACCCGCCTTATATGATATTACAGGGAAATAATGAAAATTGAAATGGGATGCACTTCTGACCCCGCATTATATCCGAATCTGCGGTGCATAGGACTGTGTTATATCGAGGGGACACTGTATTGCACAACATGTATGGAAAATGTAGTATATTACTTAGTTAATACATGTAATCCTTTGTCATATTTGTTATTTTTCTTTATGAAATATTAAATTAACTTCCATTTTACTATGTGCTAATTGTTTAACTATTTGCTGTCTTAGTTGGAATTGATTATTGCAATGTACGAGTATTAAAGTTTGAAAATATATATCCTCTTTTATCATGATACCATGTTTCCTGTATGACAAAGTGATAACTCCAGTACTATGATTTCAATAGTTATGACTGTATATGAACTAGGGTCATCATCGCCTATGGGTGAAATATTCCAACTGCGACATAAAGAATTAATTCACTCATTCATATAAAACAAAGAGAAGCGAATATTACCTGTTCCTTATTTTCCAGGTTCATCCACCACAATGACATGATATTGGTACAACAACTTAAAACCTTTATTTACCGTTTCAGGCAAGCCTTTACGTTCCCGCAGTTTGGCGTGCCGACCATTCCAATGGGGGGCTACCCTCCTTCACAGGACTATGGCTACTATTCCAAGTTCAGTAGCGCTAGCCATCGAATGAAGAAACAGCTGAAGCAGAGGTGCACATGGAAGTGCACGGCGCTCATACTTCTCATCATGTGTGTGGCCTTACTGGCATGTACAGTTTACTTTGCAGGTAAGACAGCGCCAAGATTTTTACTGTGTTTTTCTGTCGGGGGGGTTTCGGTGTAACTAGGTGAAACATGCACTGGTGTGTCGTGAAAGCCCAAATTTGCAAACACATTATTCGAGAGGTTAGAGCCAGAACTCCTTATCTCCACTTTATTACCCCGATCTGAGAAAAATTGCAATTGCAACTTTGGAAAGCCGCTAAGAATAGAAAATCGTTTGTTTGGTGATTGATGTAATATTTAATTTGTCAAAGGTTTACATATGGGTCATTTTCACAAATTTGTGAGATATTGCTTTCTGGCACCAAACCTTCACTTTCTACTTGATTAAAGTAGGCCTACAGGTTTGATTTGACAAGGTGGAACATGCACCAGTGTCATAAAAGCTCAAATTTTCAAACCATTTTGCTTTTCTACTTATTACACGTAGAGCAGACTTGATTTAACAAGGTGAAACATGTACCAGTGTAAGTTAATATTCCCCATATATCAACTCATTAATTTTATCCTTATAGCCCAAGTTCAGGTTAGAATTGGACGTGTACCATTGTGTTGAAGGCATGATTGAGGTTAATAGGTTGCCAAGATGATTACGATTGTCATAGCTATTTCTATTTCGATATTTACTTCTATAACACATTTGGAATAGTCATCGCCATTACCCAGACATAATAGCCCTCTATTAAAACTTATATTTTCCTGCCTATATAAGAAAAAAAGAATTTGACTCATAAAAGTGTATGATAGTTAGCTACATAATTGGAACTGATTCTTCTTGTAGTGAAATAAGCTGTTAATCTTACAATGGCACTGGTGGTAACATTTTTAAATCGAGTCATATGAAGTGATCCATGTATTGGAAAACATTTCCCAGGAACCAACCAGAATACCCTATGGAAGTAAAGTATCCAATGTCTGACAAATTCTATGTGAATCCAATTGGGTGAACAATGCCAAAGTTATTACACCGAGAGTAGGAATTCTGTAGATGCAACCGCGTATACAGTTTAAGTCAAATGAGTGATGATGGTGTCAAATATGAAATATTAGGCATCCTCGCATGAATACTCTTAGAAATACAATCGCATTCTTCGTATTTGGAAATGATGTATACTTTGTAGAATAATGCACTTTCAATCTCCAGTCCTTAATCGCCAACGAATATAACCTATCCCAGCAATCCCCAGAAGGCTGCTGATATTCCCGGCACGTAGAATCGTATGTCATCATTATCGCAGGTACATTTCTCCCGTATTGACAGGCAATAGTTTTCCCCATTAACAAGGGTTATATCATGCCGTATCCGCTGTCATAAAATGACCGTTTGGGGAATGAAATCAGATGGCGATCTGGAAATCATGTCAGGTTACCGTACAAGATTCCCCTGCGTTGACACGGGGCGGACAGATGTTGTCCGTTACCCTGACAGCGGTTGTCATGACGAGGACGTGATGGCCAACTTGTTCATCTTCCCCTGCTGCAGGAAATCCACAAGTTGCCGACAGAATTCATTTCGCCTCGTAATCACACTTGTGGCAGAAAAAGATAGCCGTGCATCAAGTCCCAACCCCGCTATGCCTTCACTTTCGTGGAAAAAATTCCCAATTTATGAATATGGAGGTCGAAACCTCCTGATCGCAAACTTCGAGATAAATGTGCTATGGTAATGAGACTTTAAGCCCATCGTTTAAAGCACTCTTTCCCCTCCCAGCTCCCCCAGTTATCAACATTATTTATGACAGATAGTCATTATGCACTTGCAGCTCTTTAATGGCCAAAAGATGAATACGAATACTATTACAGTCCTGCCCTCTTGGGATCAGTGGTCCAGCAGGGATTAATGCCTGTCTTTGGCTTCTTTTCCTGTCGGCAGAGGAGTAGTCACCATGTTGCTTCCCTCAACAGGCCGGATGACCTCTGTGTGTTGCAGCATGTGAGCAACCATGTGGTTGTGGGAATAGATACTCTGGTGAAATTTGTAAGAATATCTTTATAGTGATCAGGGTAGCCTTTCACAGAGCTCTCATAAAGTTATGGTCCCATAGGCGCTAAGAGAGGGCTTATGGTAGTGGTTAAGAG
>JAUTBQ010164344.1:0-12357 GCA_032361185.1 Lepetodrilus ovalis | reverse complement strand
GAAGAGTATTTAGAAAAATTTGAAGTTGAATTTAATATTAAACAATTAGAGAAATAAATTATACTATAGAAGAACATACACATAATTTTGCGGTTTGGGCAGCATCAAGAGCTGTTCAAAGAGGATTTACAACAACTTCAAATATTTCGGATGCGATTGAATCTTCTATAATACGTGAATATGTAAAGGAAAATAATTTTCAAATTGACAAAAAAGCTAAAATAAGAGCTTGTTATCAACACTGCTATTTAAAATATGTGTCAAATGAAAATATGTCAAATCAATCATTAAGAAAAAGATTTGATATTGAAAAGAAAAATGCAGCAACTGTTTCAAGAATAATAAAAGAAACCTTAGCAGCAAATATGATTAAAGAAGATAATCCTGAAAGTAAATCAAGAAAATACAAAAAATACGTTCCATTTTGGGCTTAATTCTTATTTGACTGCTATTTGACAGATAAGCTTGCTAGAAATACAATACTCAGATTAACAGCTATATGTAAATTGACAAAGTAAAAAACAACCGACAACAATGGATGATCATATCAGACTCGACAAGAAAACAGCAAAAGTGCCTAAAAAGGAAATAGATAAAGCAGTAAGAATTAGAAAAGAGTATTTTCAGAATAATAACAATAAATAATGAAAGCATATAGTTTAGAGGAGGTTACGGACGAACTAATCGGTGAAATTGGACTAGCGAAAGAGATAGTTTTGAAGCAAAATTAAAAACTGAATTAGTTGGTTATGCTAACAAACGAGACTTAAAAGAAATTTAACACAATCTTAACTTGGAAATTAATTGGGTACAAAAAGCACAAATCTCAAAAATCGAAAATAGTATATCAAGTGCAAAATTGGAGACTATTGTGAAGGTGTTTAAAGCATTAACGCAAAATTGAATTTAATTATCCACGCTATATAGCATAGAGCCAAATTAAATGGTAAAATTATAGTTGTTCAACCGTTTTATATCACCATGGTAACTACAATTTCTGTGAAGATATTAGTTTGTCACTATGAAATTTGTCTCTTATCGGACATTATGTCTAATTAAGTTAATTATTCAAATATTTACATTCGATTTTAGGTGTTTTTTGCAAAAAGGGATTATCTTTGTATTACAAGTATTATTTAGAATCATTCTAAACAATAAAAAACTAGAGAATGAAAGAAAACAGACTTATATACCTAGATAACAATGCTACCACGCCAGTTGATCCTCGTGTAATTGATGCTATGTTACCATATTTTTATGATATTCCTGGCAATGCTGCTAGTCGAAATCATCGTTGGGGCTGGCAAGCTGAGGAAGCTACTGATATAGGAAGAGAACAAATAGCCAAATTAATAAATGTGGATCCTAAAGAAATAATCTTTACTTCAGGAGCTACAGAAGCTGACAATCTTGCTATAAAAGGCGTTTTTGAAATGTATTCTCGAAAAGGGAATCACATTATTACAACTAAGACAGAGCATAAAGCAATATTAGATTCCTGTAAAAAACTTGAAAAACTAGGTGGAGAAATTACCTATTTGGATGTTGATGATAAAGGTATGATTAGCTTAGCTGAATTAGAATCAGCTATCAAATCTAATACTATTATGGTATCTATTATGTGGGCAAATAATGAAACAGGAGTTATTCAAGACATGAAAGCTATTGGTGAGATATGTGTTAAACATAACGTCTTATTTATGTCAGATGCTACTCAGTCAGTTGGGAAAATTCCCGTTGATCCAAAGTCTGTAGGATTACATATAATGGCATTTTCAGCTCATAAGATGTATGGACCCAAAGGAGTAGGTGCTTTGTTTGTGAATAGGAGAAAGCCTAGAGTTAAAGTTACAGCTCAAATACATGGAGGTGGTCATGAGAGAGGCATGAGATCTGGAACCCTAAATGTACCAGGGATTGTAGGATTTGGGAAAGCAGCAGAGATAGCAATGCAAGAGATGAATAATGAATCTGTCAGACTATCAAAATTAAGAAATAAACTAGAAGATGCTCTTTGTTCTCAATTAGAAGAGACTTTTACCAATGGTAATAAAGAATCAAGAATGCCGCATGTGGCTAATATTTCATTTAAGCATGTAGAGGGAGAGGGTTTGATGATGACATTCAATAAGGATATAGCTGTTTCATCTGGCTCCGCTTGTACATCAGCATCACTAGAACCCTCATATGTATTAGTGGCGATGGGAGTAGGAGACGAATTGGCACATTCTTCCATTAGATTTAGCTTGGGAAGATATACAACGGAGGAAGATATAGATTATACAATTCAATCAATAAAAAAAGGCGTGAACCAAATGAGAGATCTAAGTCCCATATGGGAAATGTATAAAGAAGGCATAGATATCGGCTCAATAGCATGGGATTCACATTAAAAAAAAATAATTAATAAACTGTTAGGGTATTGTAATGTACTAAATGATAGTAAAAACTAAAATATATAGATATGGCATATTCAGATAAATTAATGGATCATTTTAATAATCCTAGAAATGTTGGAACTCTAGACAAGGAAGCCAATAATGTTGGTACAGGATTAGTTGGAGCTCCTGAGTGTGGTGATGTGATGAGATTGCAAATAGAAGTTGATGAGAAAACTCAGATTATAAAGCAAGCAAAATTTAAGACATTTGGATGTGGTTCTGCCATAGCATCTTCTTCATTGGCCACAGAATGGTTAATGGGCAAGACTATCGATGATGCACTGAGTATCGATAATATGGATATCGTTGAAGAACTCGAATTACCACCAGTAAAAATCCACTGTTCTGTATTGGCAGAAGATGCTATAAAAGGGGCTATCTCAGATTATAAAAATAAAAATAAATAAAAGAAACTATGCTATATATAGGAGAAGCAGCTGCAAAAAAAATAACAGTTTTAAAAGAAGAAGAAGGTATGACTGATGATTACTTCATAAGAGTAAGTGTCGCAAGTGGTGGATGTTCTGGACTAGAGTACAAAATGGATTTTGATAATGAATCCCAAGAAAATGACCAGATATTTGAAGACCACGGTATGAAAATTGTAACTGATCTAAAATCATTCCTTTATCTAGCGGGTACAACTCTTGACTACTCTGGAGGATTAAATGGCAAGGGATTTCATTTTGTAAATCCAAATGCTAGTCGTACATGTGGCTGTGGAGAGAGTTTTTCAGTATAGCCTAATTATACCAATTGAACACCAAAACACCCGATATATTCGTTATCTTTTTCCGCTTTGCTACACCAAAAATTATTTTCTTAGCCCTACTATGCAAAGAATTTTATGCTTTACTCGGATGAACAAGATTTGGATAAAAAAAATATTTAGGATATATTCACGGTCTCTTTAAATATCCAATATATTATTTTACTCAAGATATTTGTAAAAGTATTATTTGATGAATTTGAAAAATTGAATATTTTTAATCTGATTAAAAATGAGACTATTGTGTTAATATATTTGTTTTTGTTTTTTATTTATTGTATATTACCGTCAGATTTTGTACTAGTTATCTTTTTTTGGTTTATGAGAAGTGATTTGTAAAACCATTTTGGGTTTAGTACTATCCTTTTACTCTAAATTACTGGGTTATGTATAAATATATTATAAGTGTCATATTGGTTATGGGAATCAATGTGTTATATGGTCAAGAACAAGTATCAGATTTCTATAATGAACAATTTAGAAACTACTCAGGCAAACAATTTGCAATATTTCAAGAAACAGAATATCTGATAGAGCATGGGGAGAAGCAAACAAAGGTGTCAAAAGTATTGGATGGATCAATTGAGTTTCTACATGCTATGGACTATCGACCTGTGGATCAATTGAGTGTTTTTTCCTATGATTTCAATAATAACAATTCAGGACTAATAGTTAGAGATAGTTTGTTGATAGAGTTTTATACCAATAGTATATATATGACCAATTTTGTCACAGGAGAATTGCTTGGAATTGCAGATTTCTTTGATGAAGATATCAGATTTCTAGGTAGTAAGATAGTACTGTATGAAAATATTCTTATCCTTAGAGGATTTAAAAATGGAGAAATAGAATACTACTATATTAATTTAGAAAATGGAGAACTCAAGAATACTAAGAAAATATCTTATTATTGGAGGCTTTCAGATACTTGGTTATATAAGGTGGATTTCACTGAGAAGAAGTTATTGGCCTACGATATTATCAACGATGAGCAAACCACAATTATCGACACGGGAGATACTTTGAAGCTTTATGTTGATTACTTGGGTAGGGCAAGAGTAAAATCCAAACTCAATATGCTTTATGAAGTGAAAGATGGGTTGGTTAGCAAGACTTCAGATTGTTTCTTTAATATTGATGGAAAAATAAGTGATTTTTATTTCGCAGATAGTCTTGTCTTTGTAGCGTATTATAATTCTGGAGAACTCAAGATTTATGGTAAATATCTTGACAACTGTGAAGAGGGATTTGATAATTATTTAGGTAGTGTACCACCTAATGTCTATAATGTCTTCAGGTTCTATAATAGTAAAGGTCTTAAGGATTACATATTATTTAGTGTTGTGGGTGATTTCTTTGGAGTTGGAAAGTTTGGTATTATTGATATAAAGGAAAAATCAATTAGTTTTTTACCTATTTATACAGATGTTTTTGCTTATTACAAGACATTGCTGATTGGAGATACCTATTATATTATTGGAGTTGATGATGTAGAGTTGTTTGGGTTTGTAGGTAGTTGTCACACTATTGATTTATTATCAAAAGAAGTAACTAGAATACCATTCCCTCATCAAGATTCTATTGGGTTTTTACAGATTGGAGAACATCGGCCAGATGGAAAAGTTAGTTTTTATGCAGGCCAAGTTTTGTCACCACAGGGTACATTGTATAGTTATGACCATGATTCATCCCAATTGGAATTTCTAGAGAATTATAGCAACTTGATTAATGTTGGTATAAAGTATTTGTATGATGATATTACTGTAAATGATAAGTTCTTCTATAGACATGATAATAGTATTTCTTATACAAAAGACGATTATACAACTACTTTGATAGATGGGCTATATTTGTCATCAGCATTTATTCAAGAGGGGGGTTTTTTATATTGTCTAGCACAAAAGGAAGACACTGTTTTTATGATGAAAATAGACAAAAGTTCTGCTGAATTTACCAAAAAGAATATAGGTGGTGTTACCTATATAAAAAATTCAGGACATACAAAGAATGCAATTTTAAATTTTTCGTATGGGGATAATGGGTATTGGGATGTGAATACTAAATCTTATTATAGGATATCCTTACCTAGCAATTACCCTAGATTGGCTGGGATAAGTAAGAATAATATAGTACTTAGGGTAACCAATGATGGCGGAAAGTATTATATACATAATACAGTAACAAAGATAACTACAGATCTATCCATATTTCTTAGTTTTGGTTATTATATGATATATCCCAATCATAGAGGTGGATTTTTGTTTTTTGATAATGGGTTTTCTAATATTGATGGAAGGCGAATTAAAATGATTGACAAAGAGGGGATTTCTGAATATTTTGATCTTAGTTACAGTACTACATACTATTCTGGTTATGATTCGAAGCAAAATGATAAGTTGGATGTAGTATCATTAGCTGGTAATGACACTACTCATTTTGTTTTGAATGATGATGAAAAGACAGAAATTATTTCTATTCGCAATGACGGAACCTTATATTATACACCATTGAAATGGATACTGAATGATGATATGGTGATTGCAAGTTGTAAACAGGACAATTTGTTCCATGCTTATATTATCACAATTAATGATGAGCCATTTGATATTTTCCCTCAAGGGAAATCAAGTTCATTTAGAGATGTATTTGTGGATGGTGATAATATTGTATTTACTTATAATTTAGTTGATGAGAATATGGTTGAATTGGTTATCTATAATAGAGAGCAAAATACTATTCAAGCTACTTATACTTATGATGTATCCAAAAAAAGATACTATAATCCATTTGTAAAACTAGGAAAAATAGGAGATGGAAAGTACCTTTATTCATACAATAATGGACAGTTGGGAGCAGAACCATATGTCTTGGATATAAAAACAGGCGAAATTGACTTAATCTCAGATATGGTAGAGGGGAAATACGGAAGTGAACCAAAATATTTTAAATTGCTCGGAGAATATGTTTATTTTACTGCCTTGTCAATAGATGAATCGAAGCAATGGTTTAGAGTGAAGTTAGATGATATTAATGAAGTGGAATATGTTGGAACCATGATGGAGCTAATTAAAGTATTCCCAAATCCTAGTCATAATTATATCAGTATAGATCAAGAATTGAAGTCATACAAAATTTATGATATGAAGGGTAAATTAATCACAATGGAAACTGTTTATGATAATGAGGGAATTGATGTTTCTAGTTTTATTTCTGGAACTTATATCATGGAAGCGATAGGGTCTGAAGGAGATATCTATTTAGCAAAATTTATTAAGTTATCTAAATAAGCATAAAAATTTGGGAGATTTGTGACTAAAAGTATAAAATAAAACATAGAAAAGTAATTCAGGTCACATACTCATAGATATTTCAAAACAATATCCTTCCTTACATTGTTAGGTAATCGAAAATACAAATAAAAACAAAGTTTTGTGTTAGGTGTTACATACTTATCCTCGATTATGTAATACCTTTACACTCGATTTTAAAAAAACTAAAAAACAAATAATAAAAATATGGCTAAATCAAGTTTTAATAAATTAATAGAATCAGAAAAACCTGTATTAATTGACTTTTGGGCAGAGTGGTGTGGACCATGTAGAATGGTAGCTCCTATTGTAAAGCAAGTAAAGAAAAAATATGATGATAAGATTCATGTTGTGAAAATTGATACAGAAAAGAATCAAAAACTTTCAGGTCAATTGGGTATTAGAAGTATTCCAACTCTTATGATATTTCAAAATGGGAAAGTCAAATGGAGAGCTGTAGGAGTACAATCAGAATCAGCTATATCTGCTGAAATTGATAAATTGCTATAATCTAGAAGAAAACTAGATTACTACAAAGAATTATAAATAGTAATAGGCACTGACGCAACTTAGTGCCTTTTTTTTTATTTAATAATTATTGTTGAATAATAAATTGTTTTAATAATGTCTCTTAGACAGCGGATTGTAAAATCTTTACGTTATATTTGTGATTATCACTTAAAATGTGTTTTAATGATTTATTGTCAAACCAAAATAATTCTATTATGGGTAAATATATTTCAATAATATTAGTATTTTTCTTTGTTTTATTGTCAGTCACAGATATGTCAGCACAAAGAAGAAAAAAACAAGTTGTACGTATAGAAACCAATGATGGGTCGGTTGTCAAAGGTATAATATTGAAACAAAATTCTAAGCGAATTAGGTTGAAAACAACTTCAGCAGGAATAGTTGACCTAGATAAAAAGAGTATTATATCAGTGACAAAAGTTGATAAATCCGAAAATACAAAAACTGATAAGGATAAGAGTAATGATAAAAGCAATATAGATTTTGATAACTTAGAATCCTACGGAGAGGATTATAAATCATATCCAAGTAAATATTTTTTTGGAAGTACTGGTTATGGTCTGAAAAAGGGAGAAGGATATTATTCGAATATTGGTATAATGCTAAATGAAGTTAATTATGGAATATCTGACAATTTTTCAGTAGGAGCCGGTATTGTTCCATTATTCCTTTTCAATGGAATGGCTTCCCCTTTATGGCTAAAGGCCAAACTTGCAGTCCCTATAGTTGAAAACCAGATTAATTTTAGTACTAGTGTTATATTTGGTGGATTTTTGGGTGGTAGCGATTTTAGTGGTGATTCCAATATGGGAGGAGGAACTCTACAAGGAGTGATAACTTTTGGTTCAGAAGATAAAAACTTTTCATTAGGAGTTAATTATTTATTTTCTACTCAAGGAATTACAAGTATTCCAATTATTCAATTGGGAGGAAAATACAAAGTTAGCAGAAGGACTTATCTAATCGCTGATGGTTATATTGTTTTTGTTGGTGGTGATGGTGTAGCTTTAACTATACTTGGAGCGAGAACTATGTTTAAAGGTTTAGCCCTTGATTATGGTGGTTATATACCTATAGCTGGTGAAGGTAGTGGATTATTTATTCTCCCTTATCTTGGGATAAAGGTTGATTTTTAATTTATATATTTTTGGTTATTATTGAGTATTACAACTTGATGATTTTATAATTTCTATATCCTATATTTATCTTTAGGTAGTTTTTTAGAAATAATTTAAACTTATCTTTTATAGATTTTTTATTCATAGAGATATCATAGTCAAATTTCCAGTTGATTATATCTATTCTTTTCTTCATAAGCTGTGGGTGAGTATCTTCAAACAAGTGTAACTCTGACACATGGGATTCATAATCAAACTTTTCTACTTTTTGTATATTTGTATCTATCCATTTATCATCATGCCAATATTTATTAAAGTTCTCTTGTTTTCTTTGCATAGCTTTTGGAGCTTTCACCCAGCCATAGTGATAATAATAAGCATCAATAGGTATCACATTTAGTTTTTTGTTATCATCCTTTCTAAATCCCTGTGCATCTTTGTACGAATATATTGATTTGTTATTTCTAATAACTCTAACTTCGTGATCGTACCAATTAGATGAACCTCCTATATAATCATAAGAACCATAAAAATGTAAATATTTGAATAATAATCCATCTATCCTTGGTTCGTCTTTGTACTTCAACATAGCATCATAGATAGTGTCTAGATATTTCTCATGTACAAGCTCATCTCCTTGTATATAAAATGCCCAATCAGTATCATCCGATATACCTGCGAATGCCTTGTCTGTCTCCACTGCAAGAACTCGACCTCCCTCTCTTAGGCTTTCATCCCATTTTGTTTGTATGATTTTGATTTTAGACGAATCTATTTTCTCTATTAGCTCAAGTGTTTTATCGCTTGACTCACCTACTGCAACGATAAATTCATCACAAATTGGAAGAATAGATTTTATAGCTTCCACTATGGGATAGTCATAAATAATCGCATCTTTAATAAACGAAAAACCAGTTACTTTCATGTAATATTGTTTAGGATACAAAGATACATTATTTGATGTTCAATTGGTATTGTATGATTCGTTAAAATTACCTCATAAATTTTCATTGTTTAGCTGGTAGAATACAAAGTAAAGGTCTTTTGTTAATCGAAAAGAGTAAAAAGAAGTTAAAACAATTTGCTTATCTTTGTTTTTTTTAGTCAACAAATATTTAGATAGATGCCTTCCAAGCATACAATGGCCAATATCAATGGGCAAAATGTAAAACTTAGTAATCTGGAGAAGATCCTTTTTCCAGAAGTAGCATTGTCGAAAGCTGATTTTATTAAATACTTATTGACTGTCGCTCTACTTATGCTCGATTATGTCAAGAATCGACCACTTACTCTTATTAGGTATCCTGATGGAGTTAATGGGACAAAGTTCTATATGAAGAATAAGCCGAAATGGACACCTGATTGGATTAAAACTATCAAAGTTGAACCTACAGATGATATTGATTATATAGCAATCGATAATCCTGCGTCACTTGCTTGGGTTGGAAATCTTGCTAGCCTTGAGATTCACTCTATGCAAGTCAAAACTGGTACTTTGCTCAAGCCTGATTTATTTGTATTTGATTTGGATCCACCTGATGCATCTTCTTTCTATAAAGTAAAAGAAATTGCTTTTGGATTAAAATCATTTTTGGAAGGATATGGGTATTATCCATTTGTGAAAACTAGCGGTAGCAAAGGACTGCATCTCTGTATTCCTATATTACCATTGTACAATCATAAGAGATTAATCACAACTGTAAAAAATTTAGCAAAGGAGTATATAAAGATTAACCCTGAATGTACTCTTAAACTCAATAAGCAAAGTAGAAAAGGACGTTTATTGTTAGATATATATCGTAATCATAGAAGCCAAACAACCGTAATACCATATAGCACTAGGGCAAGAGATGGAGCATCTATATCAATGCCCATTTCGTGGGAGACATTGCACAATGTAAATTCAGCACAAGAATATACTATGCAAAATGCTCCCGATATAATATCCAATCGTGTCGATCCATGGAAGGATTTTTATAAGTTTGCTGTAAAATTGCATGATGATCGCTCTGATATAAATGATGCAAGTTCAGAACCTGCATCATTGTCAAAGGATAAAGAAATAGACGATACAGAAATACCTCTAGATAAAGAGTTGCTGGCTGATGATAAATTGGTAACTTATAACAAGAAAAGAGACTTTTCAAAGACTAATGAACCTAAACCAAAGCTAAAGTTAGGAAATAATAATTTGTTTGTAATTCAACTTCATGATGCGACTAATCTTCATTATGACCTGCGTATAGAGGAAGATGGAGCTTTGACTTCATGGGCTATTCCCAAAGGATTGCCACTAAGGTCTGGGGTCAAGAGATTGGCTATACAGACTGAACCTCATCCTGTAAAGTATATTGACTTTGAGGGAACCATTCCCAAGGAAGAGTATGGAGGGGGAGAGATGTGGGTCTATGACTCAGGAACATATGAATTGATAGAGAAAAAATCAAATAAGTATCTAATAAAGCTAATTGGTAGTAAGATTAAAGGCTTGTTCTCACTGTATAAGACCAAAGATAATCTGTGGCTCACAGAACGCAAAGATAATTATAGGACTGAGAGAAAACTTTATAAACCGATGCTTGCTGGTGTTAGTAAAACTTTGTTAACTGGGCATGAATATTTCTATGAGATAAAGTGGGATGGTATTAGGACTATTGTATATATTGAAGATCATAATGTTACCATCATAAGTCGTAGTGGTAGAGATATAACCAAGCAATTTCCTGAAATAAGCAAGAATATTGAGATTTGTAGAGTCCAAAATGCTGTCCTAGATGCAGAGTTAGTTTGCTTAGATGAGGTAGGAAGACCATTGTTTCATAATGTAATAAGTCGTATGCATACAGGTGGACTTAGCAGTATAGAGAGAAATGCTAAGAAAAACCCTGTTTATCTATATGTTTTTGATCTATTAGAGTTGGACGGTAGAGATTGTACTTCCTTGCAACAAGAAAAGAGAAGAGATTGGTTAGAAACGATTTTGAAAAAAAGTAATCATATAAGAATCAGTGAAGCTATGCCAAATGGGAAAGAGTTATTTGATGCTACCAAAGCTATGGGACTTGAAGGTATCATGGTCAAACTCAAAAATGGCAATTATCATCCTGGTAGAAGAACCAATGATTGGGTCAAAGTGAAGCATAGAACAGAAGAAGAAGCCTATGTCATTGGCTATACGAAAGGGAAAGGAGATCGTGTATCTGTTTTTGGGGCTTTGCATTTAGCAAAAAAAGAATCAGATGGTAAGTGGAGATATATGGGAAAAGTAGGTTCAGGTTTTAATGAAGCTAGTTTAAAAAAAATCTTTAATCAATTAAAAAAGCTCAAAACGACTGCTAAACCTATCCCAGATACTATAGAAGAGATAGATAGAACCATATGGATAGAAGAGCATTTTAAATGTGAGATAGAATATGCTTCTCTCAGTAGCAATGGTACATATAGAGAACCAGTCTTTCGACGAATGATAGAGTATTCTTAGATATGTTATGTTGTTTTTATTCAGAAACTGTCGTATAGTGACAAATTGAATATTTTATATATGAAAAAATCATATATAGATGAACTTTTTATATGTTTGCATCGTTATAGAGAAAAAGAAAATAGAATTACATATATTTAAATTGTAAATATATTTTTTAAATAATAACTTAATAATAAATTTTTATTATCTTTGACACCCCGAAATAACTGAAGATAATAATTAACATATAGCCACTATGGCCAAAAGAAGTAGTTTTCTTATTTTGAGACCTTAGTCGAGAAGAGCCTGAATTTGGATACAAATTCAGGTTTTTTGATTTTTATGGGGATGATAAAAAGTTGGGGATTTTAAGAAATCAATTAATTTTAAATGTAATAATCTTTTCCCCCATACTATATTGATGATTGAATTTAGTTTTAGGCGTTTCTGCCTGCCCTCAACTGATGTTTCGGTTCATTTGCTATGGTTTGACATTTTAGTCAATTCATTTTTCGATCATATCGTAAATTGGTCAATCATCTGCATTCATTTAAATAGGTAACTCTATAAATATTGTTTCAATACAACAATTTATTTATTGTCAATTATTATTATCGATAATTAACTAGGAATTCACACTTTCCTTATTTTCGTTCTCTAAAGTCCTCCTTTTTAAAGGAGGATTTAGGAGGATACATACTTTACTCACACATTATATGTTTATTGC
>JAUTBQ010164333.1:0-12358 GCA_032361185.1 Lepetodrilus ovalis | reverse complement strand
TCCTGCCCTAAAACTGACAAGTTGTGATGTTAGTGAAAGATTCTAGAAAGCGACTATAAACCCCATTACAAAAAAAATAAAAAATAAAATCATACGAGGGTTAAAAAACTACACTTAAAAGATGTTCAATGACAATGTGATCGTTCTCATGCAATGCTCTCAGTATTAGAAAGGGTAAAACAAGGACTGGTCGACTCGATCAGTGCAGAATTTGTCAGAGTGTCCATGTTCTGGCATTCCACTGTTCCGGTGAGCTAGTAGCACCAGCTAATGGTAATTAACACAGTAATCATGGTAATGACAGTCAAAAGCTGTTGCAAATAATGAAAAAAATAATTTCTCAGTATTTTCAGTGATGATTATAAACTGTAACAAATATCTTTTCACTATGAAACTTGTGATTTGCGTGAACATTAATTAATTTATAGCTTGTGTTTACAGACAGTTTCAAGATGAATTCTCTCGTATCATATCTTTAATCTTATCCCTTCGCATGGTCTGCAGGAAGTTTGTGATCACTTGATGATGCTAATCGATAACTGAACTGTGATCGTGCAAAAGTAACTTGTGTAGACATTGATGCCAAGTCCTTGTAGCAGTTTGGCTGGACAGTCTTGTGGTCTTCCATATTGTGCAACACCCATTCCTCCATAACTAGTTCTAGTTACCATGGTTACTGTTAGGCTGAAAGTAAGAACTGACAACACAACATGAAGGAAGAATAAATAGATCAGCTGATAGGATGTTTATTATCACATAGAAAACAATCTTAAAGTCGTCTTTTAATCTCTCTTTATTTTGATAATCGTGTCACAAAACTGCCGATGACATCCCTGCTGCGAAGAATGAAACATTTTTTTCCATTACTTTGAACTGAACTTTCTTGGTTGTTGTAGGCCTTGGCTTGTGGTGCTCATCACTGTATTTGATAGTTAACTGAAAAACAGAACAGTGGGAATTACACTCATCCTACAAACTCTTCGTCCATGGACAACATGGATAATATGGATGGATGCAAAATTATTATTACTATTATCATTGACTAATTTTTATTGAATATAGACACTGCACATGTTACAAAATAATATACAAAATACGTAAATACAAGAAAAGAATGAGTTAGTTCTCATGTCACCATGGTTACTAGTTGGCAGTAGGGCTGTTAGTTTTGTAACCGGCTGGCCTGATCCAGCAAGCCCTTTGACCCTATTGACCCGGAAAATACTCTTTATTTGCCACTTACGAGATACCGGCAAGTAACCAGCTATGATATAACTTATATTCCAAATATTGCGCAAATCAAGCGAGTTTTTTTTTGGTCAACGGTCTTGCCGGGTCAGGCCAGCTGGTAGCAAAACAAACAGCCCTCCTGTTTATGGCTGTGTATTGATAATGCTTTGCTATACTGTATTGTCACTACCTAGCCATATACTGGGCCAAGGTTACCATGGTTACTAGAATCTACAAAAACAACGCTTGCCTCGCCATGGACGTCTTTACAATATCCACTCGGAAGTCCGGAAACGAAGAGTGTTGTACTGCAGGAGTGGCACAGGTACCTCCACAGAAATGTGGCATCTTCGTCCATCTTTAATACATTGAGGAACACGACAACACTGCCTGGGTGATCATTATTAAGGAGGGCACCCCTCAAGTAATGTAAAAATGTCACCATATCTTTTGGAGATACACCAATATTTAAAAGCATGCTCAGATTGTCAATCATCAATACTCTTTGTCTATTCGGATTGTCAAGCAACATGGACGACAGCTGTGATTTTATGTGTTGAAGAAGTGGCATCAGGTTGCACTGTTTGGCCAAGGGAGAAAAGGGATCTTTTAAATCTGTATCTGGTGAACCAAGTGCTTGATGACATATTGCTTGCCCCAAATACTTCATCCCTTCAATAAAGACTAAGTTTCTATTGTCTCTTTCTGTTCTTAGGTTAATGCCTTGTTTCTGAGCAACTGTCGAGTAGTGGTTGAACGACTGAGAGAAGCCAATGAAACAGACACTGTTTTCATTCTTCAGATTGGAATTGAGAAAGTAATGGACAAGGAAAGAACCATCAGCAGTGCTATCAGCAATACCAATGAAACTGCCACTGTTTGAATTTGTGTCTGTAGGCATTGCCAAAATGTGATCAATTTCACTGATCATGACTACTCCGCTCGTGGTACTTGGAAATCTGACGGTTCCAAATCCGACATGGGTACAAAGGGAAGCAACTCACTAATGAATGCAAAAATATGAAGTCATGAATTTACGAATTCAGCTGCGTTTCAAACTATTCAATAAAATTAAGCAAACATTCCAATTCGCACTGCTACCACAACCAAAAAACCGTTATGTCATTTAACTGTAAATACTTAATTCTGCAAATAACTAATCACAAATTGTATCACTTAAATGTTCTTCTCGTTACACTGCAAATTCGAATAAATATTAGTTTTTGTTTTTAGTGTACTTCCTGTCAAGTACTTCCGTTGCGCCAAATTCAAAACAAACTACGTTTTTCGACCTTTCTGTCTACTTAATGTTGCCTTGCAGTCGATTAAACACATATACCACGCACGTCTGATATATATGTTATTGTTCTTGGTCAGTACATCTCGTCTTGGTTACTTAATAAAAAAACAAACGTTTTAGTAAATACGATTGACATTTGTTATGACAGGTCCCCAGTTTTCGCTTACCCCTCGCTATGTTCTAACTTTTATATGTACAGTCCGTGAGGTAGTGCCTGTAGTGTGAACAGTTATTTCGGATAAAGTCATTCAAATCTGTTTAACAGTGTTTAAGGCCGTTTCAAACCGGTTTAAGACATGAATGTGAACACAGCATATGTGACAAAAGTCAACTAATTATGATTTTATAGACATGGGACACATTTTCTGATTATTGTGAGTGTGTAAATGAGACTTTGATCCGAATTGATGAGTAGTAAATACGCCTTTACAGTGTTCGAAATTCCAAAAAATAATCAGGGGGTTATTTTCCATAGGCCCAATGCTATGGTGGTAAAATCTGCTATTTTCAGGGGACACACATAACTTGACCACTGCAGAATTTCAAATGACCCCCAGGACCCCCTCTATCAGTCTATGTTATGTTGATCACTGAAATACCACTAGAAAGGTACATGTACCTCGAATGCTATTTACGAGTCGGGACCTCAGATTTACCGGGAATACGAACACTGCAGAACGCAGTATAATATTTTACTGTACTCCATTTATCTTTCACCTTGCTAGCTTGCACAACCTTTCACTTTATGACATTTAGTAATTATTTTGCATATTCTGCTATGTTTTACGGTTTTACCTTAGTTTTCATGCTAAAGCCAAATTAAATTGGTTGAATCTATGCTACTTGTCTGTTATTTAAATAAACCATGCATACAATCTAGAATATAGCTGTCACAAATGATTAACAGCAATTCATCATGTTCATTGATAATTATTCTCTCTCTGACAATTTGTTATTCAGATTTCTGAAATGGCTTTTAGTCACAATTTTCCAACTTTGAGAATTGAGCAGATTGTCTCAACTTGTAAAGAAATTCAAATACCTGTCACAGAAAATGACATCCGGAAACCTGATGTAAGTATTCAAATTTTAATTTTATGCAATAGTATGTATATTTATTCAATATGTTAGAACATATATTTTATACATTGATGGTCAGTATACATGGTACATGTATATGAATATTTGATGAGAACTGTAGCAAAAGCGAACTGGTTACATGTATTTCTATGGTTCATAATACTAATAGTTAATAATAATAATAATGGATTTTTAGCGCCTAATTTCCAGCCATCGCTGCTCATTGGCGTTTACATTATTACTCCGGTCAGCGGATCACTGTGCAATCATATTCCATCTCCACTCCCTGGGGAGTATACAACAAAGCTGCTGTGTTGCAGGCGCTAGAGGGTTAACATTCACATCACCATCTCTTCCTACCGGGTACCCATTCTCTGCTGGGTGAACACCGAGCATGCTTAACTTGCAACCTGAGTCGTCTACCGTGCACTGCATGGGACCGTGCATCCACCATACATGGTTGTGTAAGTTTGTTTACGAAAAGCTGAATAGTACGGAATATCACTAACAATTTACAGAATAGACTCACTTGACTCATCTATTAAACAATGCTAGTTGTCATGCCAATACATGGTCCTATACCTCACAATACTATTTCACCCATTTCCTATCTAATTTGGGTGGCTGTGTGCTCTTGAAGGTGAAAATGGAGAAATGTGTTTTGAGCTGCCCCCTGCAGTGAGTTAGTGGTGAACACACAGCAAGGTGATGGCAGATACATGCTGATACATGGCTGAAAACTACTCCTTCAGACAGATAGGTGCTTGCCAAATCTTATCCAGTAGATAACCAGTTTAACCAGACTAACCACTTCAAACATAGCACTTGGAACTTAGTTTTGAGGGTACATGTATTTGGAATGTCCAAAATCATTGAATATTACTAGTTTTAAGATTACATTTAGAAAACAAATACATGTACCAGGAAATACCTACAATTATGTGTATATTTTTCTGTAGGGTTTTATTTCTTTGTTGGAACGCTTTTTGTTATCCACATATTCCACTGTAAAATAGAGATTCTGCTTCCTTCTTCCACTTTACTATCCAAACCCATTTCAATTGGTCCTGGTTGACATTGATGGCCAAGGTAGATTGATTGTATTCTGCAATGTAAAACAAAAGTTACGTACACCAAACTATGTTCAAGGTAAGTGTTAGCCACAGTTGATTACAGAATAGAAGGTCGGCCTGACGGGAATTTCCTTGGTGCATTAGCCATTTTAGAATAGCATGTTATCTGATGTTCATACGATATATAGTTTAGTAGTTTTACTCAAGTTACAAAGAAACACTTCCTGATTTTTATCACTATTATTGTTATTCTTTCCCAAAAGACAAACTTTAAAACCGAGAGAGGTTGTCGGCTTCACAGGACTCCATTTTGTATTTTTCACACCTAGTGTTGGCCTGGCAGGATACACTGTTGATATGAATCCATTACTTAGCTACATACCACTCAGTTCAGTTGGACATTTGTGTTCATTTGGACTTATTTATGTTGATTTGGACTTGTTTGTGTTCATTTGGACTTATTTGTATTTTTACGCTTTTTTCATTTTCTTGCTTATCTAATTGGCAATTACTCATTGTATTAGGTCAATTTGTAGTTATCGCCTACGGGGTAAGATATTCCCGCTGTGATGTAAAGCAATAATTCAATCAATCAATCAATCAATCAAAACTTAATTGTGTTTATTTTAACATGGATAAGATGACGAGAGTTAATGATGTTGTAAGGAGAAGCCCAGTGCCAGCCTATGGCTAGGTTCGACAGATGGATACATTGAGAAGTCATGGACAGACCTATACAGGACCTCTGGTTTGGAACTATTCATTCTGGAACTAGATCAGACAGCAATACACTGTGAATGTTGGCTGTAGGGATCAACTAACACAGGAACAGATTGTTGACCTGTGATGGTACACCGATAAGTGATTATCTATCTATCCATGTATTATCTGTGGTTACTTCTGCAAAATTGGCTATTAAAATGTTTTCCTACAGAAAGTCCTAAGCTGTCTTGTTACGAATAATTAGAGGGTTCCAACTATCACGAGAATTACGGTAAACACTTTTCAATCCATAACACACCAAAAAGACTGAAACTGCATAGACTTGTACTTGCCTATGATGAAAGATGTAAGGCTGTTGTTACCTTTGTGATGTGGCTGTGATATTGTTCCTCAGCCACATTGGTTGTTGTAAATCGCGGCTAGAGTTACCAACCCTGGCAGAGGGGTCTCCCTGTGGTGACATGCGATCCGTGACCAGATAGCGCAGTATCTATCACTGCCAGTTCCACATTCAGTAAATTGTAATTCTCAGACCTATCTGTCTGCACATCCCCGAGGGAATAATTCAATATGATAAAGGTTTTAGCCTTTTTTCCTCCCAACATCAGACTTTGATCTGCATTGTGTGATGTGTTTGTAATCAAGGAGCTGCTTTCTGGAAGCCATGATTATATCTCTGTACAAGAACAAAAAACAACAACCAAAAAACATGGGTAAAACAGATAGAAGAAGAGTATGGCTTTTATGGAAAGAACATGGTGGTATTGTATGTCCAATGTGTCAGGAATAGTATTTATCACTTTTACAGAATGATTCCGGCAGGCAAAGGAAGACTAGATAGGTCTAAATTGGGACTGTTGCATCTGTATTTTATATCCTTATTCTGCTTGTATGTATTCCACATTGTCAATTACTAAGGTAAATGTAATCAGTTGAATGAAGTTACAACTTGTAAGATCTGATGATGTATTATAAACACATTATAGTGTCCCTACGTTTATGTCAATACCACATCTTTGTTTCCCTGCTTACATGACCAAACCATACCTTGTTAATGTTCATTTCATAAATGTGTGTCTAGTAATGTCCATATATCTTACATTTGGGTCTCTACCGATGTTTTAAGTCCCCACCAAATATGTGTATCCTTACCTTACAGTTGTGTCCCTACCTATGTGCATCCCTACCCTACACTTGTGGACTGACATCTGTGTTTATGCATGCAGGTGTGAGGTGCTACAACTGCTGCTACAATCCCCCGCCAGTCTGTCAGACGCATTACACCGTTCATTACCTCCCAGCCCATATCTAACTGCCAGTAATTGAAAACATCCAGCCACACACTTCCCTCCTCTCCACTCCAGTCAAGCAAGCGTAGCCAAGACCATGCATGAAAAAGCCAAACACTTTCATGTGCGATTTCTATCTTTTCGGTACTATGGTTCTAGTTTGTCTAGATTATTTTGTTTGAGAGTATGGAATATCGACACATGTGGTGCCAATATGTCCGGAGGTGGAAGCAGTGTTCAGAATAGAATACATTATTCAGGAATGATGTAAGTATTTAGCCGTAGATTGCTACCACATGAACTGAACGCAACTTTTGCTATACTCCTTAACATGTTAACGTATCAGGTTTCATGTTCGTCCCTCGTAGCGTGATTGATAATTAATTAGCAGGTGATTACAACTTGCTAGGGACCTGAAACAGACAGGTCAGTGCATCTCGGGGGTTTGTATATTGTTCTGGCTAACAACCTGCCCAGAACACAGAACCAACTACATAATTACCCAGCTGATACACGCAGCGTGGTTTGTTAACTGGCTCGGGCAATTTCCGCAGGTTACCATATGGTAAAGAAATATGCCTACATGTTGTGACATAATTAGGAGTTAATTACTGGAATGAAGGAAATTACCACAGCATATTGGGAGACTTTGCTCAGATCTTTATTGCGGCTTAATGGCGTTGTGCTGTATTTTTGTGATATGCATGGGGATATTAATTAAAGGTTTGAAAATGTTGCACAGTTTGTCTTCCAATTAGAAGTGTATACATATATATAATGAGCGATTAAGTGGTATTTAATATTATTGAACCCAGAGTTATAGCTGAAATATTAATTGGGCAGCATCATCTTTCTGTATGAATGAATAACAATAACAAGATATCTTAGTATTAATTAGGAGATAACTATGTGATATTTTGAAATTTATGGGTATATTTGGGATTAAACACGTTGAATAGTTTAAGTGCTGAAAGCAAAACAAATTAGTACGTAGTATGAAACGCCCCCCGAGGAACACGGTACTGTGTCGTGGGGTACAGGAAGCAGAAGGAAACATCTATACGCAATTATTATATACAGTCCATTGTACATTAATGGAGGACAACTGTAATCAAATACGTAAAGTCATAAAGCAATACATGTGTATCAACGAAAAGTATTTCTACTTTGGTGGAACGATAACAATAATCCAGTTGAAATATTTGTACATGTGACTCTATAAATCCAGCGTGGTTTCTGGACACATGCAGCCTTGATATGGTTCCGATGGAATCCACCGTGGAACGGCTGCTAGTTCCACTCAACATTCCAGCAGGGTCTGTTCCTCCACACTCTGGCAGACACTTTTAGCCTGTCCCAATTTACCTAGACCCCCTTCACCAGCTTATGCCGTGCTGGAGGTTTATACTTACAGTCACAACATGGCCGGTGTTAGTATACAATCAACACTCTCCTCCTTCCTCTGCTGATTCATACACTTCTGGGCCCATGCCAGTTTGGAACCCGTTGCACTCCATAGATGCCATTGGTTGCCTCTTGCCCGTCTGGTTGCTTCATTGGTTAGTTTCAGAAACATAGCGCCTCCCTCTCACACCTGTGATTGACAAGTGCAGTTGCTGGTCATTTTCATTGAGAATTTGGCATGGAGAAAGAAGGGTTTGATCTGTTATCCTAATAGGTTTCCAGTTTCATGAGGAACTCCACCTTTACATCTTGATTGACAGACCCAGCTGTTTATCTTGCACCTCTTGAATGGAATAAATATTCATGACCTGAAGAAGGTATGCCAAAGCAGATCTCCCTGCCCCCCACCACCAATAAGACCCTGGTAGTTTATGTCTGCACTTGATTGGATAATGCAATAACTAATGAGATTTGTGGTGATGTTCTGGAATCCATGTGCTTTTCCCTGTTGGAGAACATAGTTACTTTGAGAAGACATATTTGTGTTATTGGTCCAGCATGCTGTTCATTTGCTGCAATCAGCCATGCATTAGTCCTGACTGTTCCCACAGAGTTAGAACACAGAGGCAGCTCTATGAAATGTACAGTGACAAGAGCCAGCTATGCTGATGGGGCATGATGACTGCCAGCTTACGTTGGCACAGAGGGAAAAACAGTTCAGACACGATAATGTAAAACCATAACTCCCCAAACTCTCACATAACCGTTCTTTTGCCAGGGCTTTGTGAGTGTAGCGTTTCTACTCAATATCTATCTGGTTGTCGTTCTCATAACATCTGACAAGTAAAGTAGTCACTATTTGCATACTGGGCATCAGCACTTCAAAGATGACGTGTTGTTGAATGATGACGGGATGACACAGTATGATGAGTGCAGCTTCCATTCCCAAATGTCGTCACCTATGGGTGAAATATTCCTGCTGCCATGTAGAGCACTATCATTCATCCCATTCCCAAACATGATGCCTCAGTCAATGAAAAAAACCCACCCCATCTCTTCACAGCAACATGGTATACAATTGTTTGTTTTGTTTCTCATTGTATGCAGTGTTTACTTTGCTGGTTTGGCTGATGTACACACAACTGTATGTCCATTAGTTTATTACTCCTCAGGGCACCTGTCCCTGTGCCCTTTCGGACATGTAACTGTAGGTAAAAGGCTTGTTATTCTGGGCTAATTCACCTGTCCGCCTGTGAATTGTACCTGTCCCGGACAGGTGGACAATCCTTACTGTCGAGCCCTGCTCCTATTTTGCTTCTTGGGATCATCATTAGAATGGTCATCTGGAGATTGAGCAGGAATAGGAATGTGTCACAGTATTAGCGTGAATATGCCAGATTGCGATATCACTTTTCACCTCATTATCTTATGGTAATTTCCTCCAAAAAAATTGTTATCATGTGAACACATGTGTTGAGATTATGTAAAAAGTCTATCTGAAGCAACTCTATCAAGGTGAGATTTCTTCTTTATCTGCCTTGGAAGTAACTGTATCAGGACAATTATCTATTTAGTATTTAAGATAACTGGGCAAAGATAGGGTTGCATTGTTAAGCTTCCATCAGGAACATTACCCTGTAAACAAGCAGGTGAAACGTGACACTTTTGTAACATTGCTATGAAAACAGTACTCTAACAATCATGTTAAATGCGGGTATTTTTACATGGGAGGACAATTAGACAAGGGCAACAGGTCAGGTTCTTAGTCTGTAGAGTGTCCTTCATACGAACAATGGAAGACTGGCATCCAAAACCAGGGGAGATAATCACATTCCATGTACGCGTATGTAAACACCCATTACGAAAACTTTCAATTTCTCTAGACAGCTGAATAGAGACCAGCCACGGCCCTTTGGCCCGTTTGAGTTAATCATTCTTGTTTGGTTTCAGTTATCTCCCCTGACAGCCAGATAATCATGATCATTCTCTTGTTAGCATTACACAATGTAAATGTCACATTTAACCTTTGTACAGTGACTTCTCATCACAACCCAATTTTTCTTCCTGAAGAATATACCATACATGAATATACAATGATAGGCCTTTGTGGACATAGCATACATACATGACATAGTGAAGGGAAACAGTCATATATAATTTGTTATTAATTTCATATAGACAAATGTCATGAATACAATGGAGTCACTGGATATGGTTGTGTTACTACAGTATAATTACGACACGTTTAAGCTGTAAAAGATCTGTTTTTGTCCAATTAGCCGCGTTGAAAGCTATACCGTGCTGCTCTATTGTCCTGCTGCCCTACCAACACGATGTTATCATTTGTGGAGAGACCTATACAGTGAGAGAGGGAACTAATTAAAACCACTTTCTGCCCTGGTGGTATCCTTGCTGGAATTCCGTACAAGATGTGCTGCGATATAGGAGAGGCACTGGCTTGTTTCACTTTGTGTAAGGTGATCCGTTCTGGACATATCTCCATCTGATTCGCAGACTGTTAATAATGATGATAAGAGTGTTGCTGTCATTATCACTTACCTACGTTTCGTTCTGAATGCTATTGCACAGAGACATACACTGGATCAACCTTTTACTGGATTCTCACAGCCTAGATCCACTCCTTTGTGTCCACTCGTCTCTCAATCCACTTATCTAGGTTCACATTTTGGATCCCGATATCTGGACCCAGTTGTCTGTTGGTCTACCAATTCCTGAGTTTTGCCTCCACTCGTCTATTAATGCAGTTTATTTCAAACATCTGTATCCACTTCTGGGAGACACTATAGTCCATGGATCACCAGGGTCCAGTTATCACTGGATCCACTCAAGCTTGGAACCATCATTTCAGGATCCTTATTCTCTGGGTCCACTCATCTCCGAGTTCCCTCATTTCTGGATCCACTCAACTCTGAATCGAATCATTACTGAGTACATAAACAGCTAGGTGGATACTCCCGCATGTTAACGACCTCACATTGTAATTACTAATTACACAGCCTGGCATGTTAGTTCATTGCATCACTGTAAACATTAGTAATTTCTTCCACATTTATTCAATAAATTGCTATACATTTCACATATTTAGGAACCCGTAATTATTTCCAATTAATGTAATCGTAAATAAGTTATGTCACTTCCTGTTATCATAATATAGAATTTATATAATAAATGATTAATGGTATTAAATGACAAATTAGTTGAGCACGATTCTTAGCCATTACAGCAATCTGTATTGTAATTGATACAGCCACTGAGTTGGACCAGCTGATTGATGTACCCAGAGGATCATACCGCCAGATTACAGAAGTAAATGATGTGCCTACTCTTTGGCACCATTGTATCGGTCAGGGTTTAATTAACATGTAAATAATTTCAAAGACATTCTCTTCCCTTTGTGAGAGACGGCCAAGAATTCCCCAGATAAGGGTAATTACTCTGTAGTGTATAGTTGTGAAGGCTGGAGTAAATATGGAATAGATAACACGTGATGGACATTAGCCAAGAGTTTGGTACCAGTAGATAATATTCCTTGCTACAGAATTGAACACTGATTTGAAGAAATTATTTTATTCAGTAAATACCAGACCCCAAGATTACGAAACCCATTGAGTACGATTTCATGCTCAAGCTAAAGTTTTATTTGGAGATTTATGAACGAAACTGAACAAGAAATTATACTCGAAAATGTTTCGTAATCTCAGGGCCAGATTTCCATGTCCGAAATGTAAAGGTTTTTCTGGACCTGGACAATAATTTAACTGAGAAATAATTGCTGTACGTTCTGGTGTCTTTTTTTTAAAGTTAAATATGTGTGCAGTTCCTTTTTCATCATCCATGATACTGAATGCTAACAATTTTAATTAGAAAATAACAAGACAATAATTTACTGCCATCGAAAAGGGTTGCACATGGATGAAACATTCCTGCCGCGACAAAAAAAACACCAATCCTAAAATCATCTGAAAGGATCTTTCCCTGTACTTTAAACAATAATATTGCCTTTCGAGGTGTTTTTTTAGTGACTTATCACCCCCTCGTCGCAAATGGGTGAAAGATTCCCGCAGCGATGTTAAACTCCATATTCACTCACTCACCTATCCCTTTCCCAATATTGCTATAACACTGCCAGACCTTCCTTCTATGGAGATAGTGTTAGTACAGTGTCCCCTCGATATAAGGCTGTTCGATACAGAGTGGATTCGGATATAAGGCTGGGTCAGATGTGGATCCCATTTTTA
>JAUTBQ010164322.1:0-12358 GCA_032361185.1 Lepetodrilus ovalis | reverse complement strand
TGGGTGATAAATAGAATCTCCACCTCGTGTCTTTTGATATCAATGTTATCCTACTCGTTGATAAAAGTAAAAAAAATCCTCGGCAAAGCCTCGGATTTAGGTTACATTTATCAACTCGTAGGATAACATTGATATCAAAAGACACTCGGTGGAGATTCTCTATATAACGACGGAAGAACAATGAAATGACGACAGAGAACAATCAACTATTGTTATGAATGATAATGACCTCAACATGGTCAACTAAAAAATCTGTTCTGTTCTGTTTTGTTCTGTTCCTAAACATAGATTATAATATATGCCCTAAACGACTTTGGTCAGTTATTGCTTAGATTGGAAATTACAAGTACATTTTGAAAAATAATATATAATAACATTCTCAAAGTGTCCATCACTCCAAAATCTCAGAAAATTATATTTACCACCTGTAAATACCCTTCTGTTGAAAGTTTTGTGAGCATTATGTCAGATAAATATTATCCTAATGTAATTAAATTAGTTGGATTCATTAAACATTGGATGCATATGCTATCTTAATATATCTATATGTGCATACTTATATTTTTATACATTTATGCATTCTTCATATCACTCATTATATGGTTATTATGAGAACATAGATAATAATTATATTCAATGATGAAGAATAAACAACAATGTTTTGTATGACGGTTATCGCAGAACAAGACAATGGTATTGTCATTATTTAGGCCTACTAATGCACTTATTCCCAAACACTCAATATGTATCACAAATTACATATGTTATATGAATTCAGGTTACGAAACATTAATTATCTTGTCGTTGATGCATCAACTGATTTATGAAGAAGTGTAATTGTGTCGTATTATATTTTAGTCCCCTTACATTGATATTATGAAACAAAAGGTAATACGACCATATTCAGGTTGTTTACCATCAGTTGAAACTAGCAAAGTCATATCGATGTGTCTGAATGGAATAGTGGAAGTAAGCACATGAATTTATATATGTCAAGTGAATGTACTTTGCAGTTGTAGCTAAGAACTTGTCCAAAACAATTATTATTATCTATGATATTATGCCTTTAAAGCATATATATATAATGTAGTTCTCCGATTGTTTTCCTTATTGTATTTTTCCACCTTTGAACAACATCTGCGAAAACCCTTCATTATTGCTTACTTGAACAATAATTATTGTGTGCAAGCTGTTGCCAATCAGGAAATAGTTCGGGTTGCATACTAATCTATACTAATAAGCATAGGAAACCCTTTATGGATAAATGAGGAACGTATACAGCTCATAAAAATAGTACATTTCTAGGTTGGATAAAAATACTTTTGGGTGGCCACATTATTGAGGGATGGGTGGTGGGTGGGGGCACTCCACAGCTACGACCCTTCTGACAGTGTAAACCTTTAGTTTTTCCAGTTAAACTTCACAACGAGAATTCCTACGCATTACGTTACACAATGTAATTGATCACATGGTATTTGACGGGCTTGCTCACGTTGAAATGAACAGTGTACGTGAATAATATCATATCATGTCAACAACATAAGTGTGTGAATTCTCGCGTTTGAACCTGAACTTGGGAACACTAAAGGTATCTATTGTTAGTAAAACTCAAGCGTAAGAACATTGTTGTCAGTGAATAGTATAGAATAAGACAGTACTGTGAATGTCCCGTGTAAAAATGAAAAATATTAATTGGCGTAATAATTCAACCAATAAAAGTCCCTACTAGTAAGGCCTCAGGGTAGATGTATATGACAAGGCCTATACCGAGACGAGCACCTACACGTAGTTAGTAGGGGAAAAGTGGTTATACAACTCACACCTCACACTGCAGCCGTACCCTCCTCTCCGTACAGTCACGTGGCGGCTGGACAAACGTCCTTCTTCTTTCAGCGTTGTTTACCAAATGGTCTCCCCAACGTTAGTTTTACTGTCGATACGATCTCCTACGATACGTACTTCCTTCTCGCATAGTAACATCTCAATGCAACATATTTATGTCTTAAAACAAACACGAGCCGTGTATAATTCGCTCAGTAGCAGGACAAATAGTTCCTATTGTAGAGGGCAACAGCAGGTGAAGTGAAGAAGAAAGCAACTGTGTACGTGAAATCGATTGGGACACATCACCAGTCTTTAGTGGTAGTAACTAACTTGTGCGTGTAACATGTACATACCTGTACAGGTGAGAATCGTAGACACTAACACAACATTGATGAGTATATACAGCTGGCCATGTAGCTATCGGCATTCAGATTTAACACTCTTGATAAAGCTATCACATATAAATCGACCCCTAGTATCACGTGGTCTGAGTTTATATATATTTAAACATTTGGGCAATTAATTTCCTATAATGTTATTTAATAATAGGTAAATGTTGTATGTGAGAACAATCTTCCATTTAGAAAGTTTATACATAATATATCTTTTGTAATATACATATTGCACATACTAGTACATGTATATACAGTAATATGAAATTACAGAAGATTCCTCCGAGTTAAATTAATGTTGTAAATCCCAATGCTTTAGCAAGTACCGAATGGATTTCGCTTCTATGCAGGCTAATACAACGCAAAGGCAATGCTGAAAGCTATAAATCCACCACTATAACACGTTCTATTAGGTAAGCTTTATTGATATAAAGACTATTCTGTGTTTCATGCACAGAGAACCCACACCGCATTGATCAACGCACAACAACATGTTCTATGATTAAACTATCATTCTACACTGCAATATATTACTATATTATTAAGAATTAATATTAAAACCATAACATACCAGTATTTATCGATTGACAAACGTTTCACATTCTGATCATACATTTTCTAAAATGGCTACGAAATCATACGAAACATCTGTATTAGTAATCTACACATTAATGACAAGGCATGTGGTTCACATAGATACACCACCCAACTGTGGTTCACATAGATACACCACCCAACTGGTCGAATACCACTGGTAAAATATTAGAGTCTATGACATTATCGCCATTACTTTATACAGTCTGTACTATTGGAACGATCTCATGTAACGCTAAGTCATCAATTACTAGCTATTGTGCAAACAAATAATATCTATACAATGTAAACATATCCGAAGATGTACACACTAATCTATATGGCAAACTCATTGACTGATATGCTTATTCGATTAAAGAACTATAGATACTAATATGTAACTTTATCACAGAAGAGGCAAACAAACATAAAAATACCTACTTGATATTGCTCTAGCTGTTAAACAGGATAACAATATTCAATCTTGCGAAATACATTCAGCACAATCTATTCCTAGTAGAAACTGATACTTCAATTGTAGGTAATGCAAACTAGTATTGGAACAATTGCGCATCCTTCAAATATCAACATTACAGTCCACGCTGGCCGTAGTTTTAAGTACGTACCTAAACAGGGAAAGAGCGATGGTATAATGAAGTGTTTCTGTCTACCGTCTCGCGCCATCTAGTTCTAATGCCGAGATGATGGAGACGTACAACATATAGATGGTTGACTGGAAGTGATAACCGCACGGGGTTAGCGAGATTATGTATCAGGATGAGTATCAGCTATAAGCGACGACACCCACGGGGCAAGGTACCCGGCCACGGCTTGTAGAGAAGCCTCAAGGGTAGTCACCGTCCATGGACAGTTGCTCTTATCTGCTTCGCTGTTAAGACTACTACCGTATTTCCCGGCGTACATCCAACTACACCTAATGGGGTTAAAATACGTTGTTTTAGAAAAGTATGATTATTGTCAGATACCTCGTATTGGCGTATAGCCCGCAGCTAGTAATTCAAAAACAATTGATGAAACCACGAAAACATGACATCGGCTTGAACGTGAGAATTACATTGAATAAGTTGGAAAATATACCAAAGGCAAATATAAGGCAATAGCTGAAGCCCACCAAACAAAATACAGATTGTATATAATTATAGCAATTGCTGGAACATACACGTTTGGTGCAGAGTGAATGAACATGTAAATAAGCACTTTACAATGATAAAGTAATCACAGATCAACATCTCCAATGTCTACAAATAGAATCATAAAGTAGTGTAGCAAATTAGCAACATCACGGGAAGAAAGATCGTGCGGGAAATGATGTACGGAACGTGTGAAAAGCCATTTGATCAATTAAACATCAGAACAATATCATATTTGCTTTTAATGTTTATAAATACGGCCGTAAACGTGTTGTTTCTGAACTGAAATAGTACCAGACTGGTTGTGCGGGTATTAAGACATAAAGCATAGATACGGATATCCTGCACACGGCGGTAACATATACGCCCTGCAGCACAACCAGTCTGGTACTATTTCAGCTCAGAAACAACACGGCCGTATTTATAAACATTAAGAGCAAATATGATATTCTTCTGATGTTCTATTAACCAAATGAAAGGGATACCCGGTAAGAATGTAGCAACGCATAGTGTAATGTTAGTGCACTATACTGTATAGTATAGCTGAGTATTGTAACGTGTACATGGTAACGGTATGTGCAAACACTCAATAGTATACTACACCGTCTTTAAGATAATACATAATTTCTATGTCCAACTCCATATACATCCACTTAAATAATACTTGTATTTCTAAACAATGTATTTGCAAGTACAAATAAAAAAAAAATGTAATAATAACATGAAACTGCCTTAACTGTTGATTAATACATTATTATTTATATACTATACGACCAGTTTGTGAAAGCATATCTTTACTCAAATCCAAGCAATTAGTATAACATTTCATTACTTCAACTGCTAGGATATGGTTCTAATGCCACACCATATCCAAGCATGGTAAGCACCACTTCTATTTCACACATATTCAATCTACAAAAGAAACTAGTTCACACCTAGGTTTTCAAACACACGAGAAACTTAAGTCTCGGTCGAAAATATTCGAGTTACGAATAGATAGCGGGGTCTTTACACGTATACATCTATATATATAAAAAGAACCCGTCTAAAAACATCTAGATAATCAATATTAATATGATCATCTGCACGGGTTACTTTAGACTCATCACAATTTCCATAATCCCAGACAATTGTAATTTGTATTATGACCTCGAAAATAAATTAAACAGTGTATTCTAGAATAGGATACCACATGAAGTTAAACGTCACAGCCATCGCTTCATGAAGATCATTGAGGAAGTGATCATTATCTTCATCAATTTTCTTCATAACAGGAAGCTCGCGATTGGTCGCCGTTAGTGATGACAGTTTCAATTTGGGAATCGTTCCTCCCACGTTATCGGACAAAGTTCCCCTGTATTCCACGCTGTCTCCGATTTCCAGAGCTAGGACAGTTTCCTTGAAGCTGTCACCTGCATCTATCTTAATGTTCTGATTTCCGGTGAGGACGAGGACCTCGAAGTGGTAGACGTTGAGGTTCTTGACGTGACAACTGCGTCCGAGTCCTCTCATGACGGTGCAGAACGTGAAGCCCTTCTTACTGAGGAGCTTAGGGTCACATTGAGGGTACTCGAGGCCAAACAAACAGTACAGTGGGTTGGCAATGAGCAACGGGAGAGAACTAATGATATTCTCTGCGGTGTTTTCGATCTTTGTCACTGCTACACTTTCCACAGTTCCAGTCCATTTGACTTTGGTTCCAATAAGATGGCTACAGGTAACCTGCTGTGGAACATCATTTACAATCTTCTCCCGGAAACAAAGAGCTGTGTAGTTGTCGTAGGACAGTCTGACATTCATCTCTTTTTGCCAAGTTGGAAGGTTGACGAAAATAACTGAACAAATAGCCAGAACTCCAAACACAAGCATCGACACCTTCTTAGCATTCCCAGTCATGATGTCAAATCCCCTTCCAAATATCTTCTTGGATTGACTCATGATTAAAGGTATCGCCACCAAGGCAGCAGCTACACATATCTTCCACATCATCTGCGCCTGTAAGGCTTTGTAGACTGCGAACATAAACATTGCAAAAACTCCGACGACACTTATTGGGATGAGCAGCGGCAGGAGCAGATAACCAACCGTTGCACGACCAAGTCCAAACCAGGTAGTGAAGGGGAAGGTGGTCGTCATAATGTTGAACCAGAAGTAGCAGATGAGGTGAGGAACGAGGACCCTGTACGTTCCCTGCCAGGACTTCTTCATTGCCATCCGAATAAAGAACAGTGGTATTATTGCATAGGCGATTGATGGAATACTGATGTTGCACTTGATGCCACCTCCAAATTCCAGAATAAGTATTGGATCGGTGATGGTAGAGATACAGGAGTAGACCAAAGGAATATCTGGGAAGTTATGTAGAAGTACTGGCATGGAGGCCAGTAGATTAGCAAACATTGCGAATAACGTCGCCTTGTCATCGAGGTCACTCAAACTGAAGAAGCAAAGACCCGTCATCACCAGAGATATAACAGATATCTCCGCGGTTGGAATATAGGACTTGTTACACAGAGAGAAGCTACTCACGACAAGCGGTAGGTTCAAGAAGAATATTATATACGGAGTGAGGGAGTTCCAGCTGTACTGGCTTTCAGTCTTCTCCATGTCGATGGTGACATCCAGCTCCCTCAGCATCCCAACCAGTGTGGCAGCATCCGACTGTTTCTTCCTCTTGTAGAACATCTGGAGGGTGCAGATGGCTAGGGTAGCGAAAGACATGTAGAACACGAAGAGTGGCACGAAAAAGAAGAGGAAATCCGGCGTGAGGAGGCCGTAGACGAAGAGCATCCCGAGGACGTACATCTGGTTGACGGGGATAAGGGAGACCACCCAGTTGAGACCCTCAGTTGATGAGTATTCCAATACGTGGTCAACGACCTTACAGGCAGTCTGGCGAGGATACTTGACTACCTGCAGCAGAACACGAAATATTGTTCAATGAGAAGCATGAAAGCATTAGTTGAAAAAAAACCAAGAAAAATATTAAGCAGATACGTATTGATATTGTACAGACAAAAGAAGCCTCAGATTACATACAGGAGGCAGCCAGAGTCAGCAGGGAGAGAGAGTTAAACGTGTACTTTCACACTACTGCTAATGATCCAGCAACATTGCAAGAACCAGAATACCTTACGGCACATTATGGCACTACGGCACACTATGGCACTACTAGGTAGTCACATCAGATTGTAGGACTTCTCTTACCTTGGCGACATACCCGGCTGAAGCATAGGAGGCATCGGTTTCCTGCGTCTCATTGGAGGTCTCTGTCACAGTGCCCTGGATCTTCTTGGACAACATCGTCACAAAATCGTTTTCAGATATTTCTGCACCAATCTTTCGTCCTTCAATACAAAATGTAAAATATATCAATATATAACAATAACAATACATGTACATCTATTTAGCAACCCATATACCCAACAGCGAAGACAATAGTTCAGACATCAGCACTTATTACTTTAATGAAAACGAATGTGTTACCTGGACCTTAGGATATCGTGTCACGAAGCTCTCATTTACACTATTAGACCATAGCGTTCTTGTACGTGTACTAATGCTGGCCGTACACCTAGAAGACTGTAGTCTGGCACAGTCGTGACGACTCGAATCTTGCGACTGAGGGGTCGTACACCAAAGAGACGGTCATCGGTATACAGTGTATGTTTACTTTTATTGCTATCACGTGGCAAAATACAGTACAATCCAGATTGGTCAATCGTAGTCAGTATTCGCGACTAGAATAGTCACGATTCATTTTTTTAATCTTATGAAACTGTTGAAGACTCGACGGTTTTCAATCGTGACACCATCTCACACCAATGTGACTGTCGTGACTACTCCTGTCGTACGACGGGAATCTTCTCCATTGTAAGGTAGGCATAAGTGTATGATGATCGCCATGCATAATCGTAGCAAATGGGTTAACGATTCCTGCAACGACGTTAAACTCTAAAATCACTCACTCAGTCGCCATGTATAAGATACCGCTACGAGAGTGCTTATGGTTTTGTAGTTGAAACTTCATCCTTCATACGAGCTCTTCGAGAAACCATACGCTGGTGGAAAAATTGTAGATAACAGATGTATTTAATACTGGTCGGCACCCATATAATATATATATATATATTGGCAAGTTCACCTGCTGCGATCAGTAGCTTCTGCTCTTGCACCTTTCCAGTCAATCCTTTGATGGCGCTCATGTATTCGTCACGTGATATGGCGTCAGTATGTGTTGTGTTGATCTTCCGGAACAAGGTGAGTGCGGCATGCCGGATCTTCCGCTCGTAGCTGGACGTATTGAGACACCAAGTGATATCGGCACATTCGCTTTCCTTGACAACTGGAGACATGATGATATAACGATCAATTGTTAGTATAGATAGTGTTCAATTTCAATGGAAACGATTCAGTTGGAAATAAATAATGCGTTTATTTGAACAAAACAGTATTATTAATATTCTTTTTGCTTAAGACATTTGAAGATGCCATATTTAACCATTATTATGTGTTAATATTACTGCAGGGAGAATGCAGTTACTAAACACACCAATAACAACCCCGCCCAACCTCAACACAAAAAGAAATTTAAAGAAATTACAACACCCTGACTTAGACTCTAATAACTTACACGGAAGATCTCTTTCTACGACAATCCGGAGGAGATCAGTTGCTTCATCGCTACCATGCTTGGATGCTTTAATCATCCAGTGAAGAGCTCGATGTCCGTTTGCATCTCTGTCAATATTTGAATCATGCAGTACCATGAAGTGCTTGGCAAGCTTCAGCTGATGTACATGGGAGTCGTGCTCGGCCATTACCTCCCATTCCTTGATAATGCTAGCATCTACAACACAGAGGTACATACGTGAAGTTACTCCACCCAATAGGTCACACCTGATCAGCCCCATTATACAGTATGTATAAAAAATACATCACTACTTTTAAAAACTACTTACCAATGTTGTGTTCATCATTTTCCAGTTCCTTGCTTTCATTTGGTTCCTTTGATGTCGATGGCCCTTGGCTGGGGTCGTCATGTTTGTCTGTGTTTACTGCTGGCTTAGAGGACTGGTCCATTCTTGGTACTGTCTGTTCAGAAGGTGCAGCTGTCTGTTTAGAAGATGGAGTTGTAAGTTTCGAAGTTGGAATTGACTGTTTAGAAGATGACGTTATTGGTTTGGGAGATGTAGTATTCAGTTTAGGAGATGGACCTGTCGGCACTGAAGGTGGATTTGTTGGTTTTT
Organism: Lepetodrilus ovalis; assembly: GCA_032361185.1. Taxonomy (NCBI): domain Eukaryota; kingdom Metazoa; phylum Mollusca; class Gastropoda; order Lepetellida; family Lepetodrilidae; genus Lepetodrilus; species Lepetodrilus ovalis. The sequence goes on along the minus strand of JAUTBQ010164322.1, from coordinate 3,169 downwards.
GAGATGGAGTTGAAGACGGTATTGAAGACTGTGTTGTCCGCTTAGGAGATAGTCTTGTAGGTATTGAAGTTGTAGTTGTCGGGCTAGAAGATGTAGTTGTAGGCTTAGGAGATGGCACAGTTTGTTCAGGGGGCAGGACGGCTTGTGGGGGAGACGCCTCAACCCTATCTACCCTTGTGAGTAGCGTCTGTTCCGTGTCCAGTGGAATGCTGACTTGTGCATCTGATGGTTCTATACAAAACAAGATAAGAACATACATAAGAGATCATACATCATTTGAACTCTGATGAAGCAGTACAGTTTTACTACTTTTCTCACCGAGTATTTTATGAACGCTTTAAAATAAATAATAATATTTATAGGATACTAAACGAGCTTCCATTTCGTATCAGATGTATATCCGAGTGACATAATTTTGGTTTTGAGCGAGCCTTGGCGAGCTCCAAACCAAAATTATGGCACGAGGGCATACATCTGATACGAAATGGAAGCGAGGTTAGTATCCTATTTCTTACCCACAGTGTCATTTATGTAGTTTTCGTCAAAAGAAAACATAATTTGATCAAACTTATCAGATTCTATGACGAAATGGACAAATATTTGTGACGTATACGCTGTGACGTCACAATGAAACTAAGACGTCAATTCATTGTCTGCATTGTTATGTAGCGAAGTTAGAGTTGAATGTAAGCCAATCACATTACAGAAAAGTGTGTCAAGTGATACTAACCATACGGTTCGTATCAATATATTACGAACCGGCATATGCTTGCCCTTATGGGTAAGAATATACTATACATGGTGTCGTATCTATCTATCTATCTATCTCTCTTCCCCTCTTTATCTCTCTATATATCTATCTAGATATCTTACACATTTATTTACATGGAAGTTCAATAGCATAGTAGAAGTAAATAATTATATGCAACTATGCAAAAAAAATAAAAACATACAGGGCATAATATAAGTTAAATACGTGCTATGGTTGTTGATTACATGAACATTAAAATTCTATTACAGTGCGGGTTTTGTAGACAGAATGTCTAATAAGTCCACCTGGAAAAAAGGTTAAGAGCACTCTCTGTCTTTTTCTATGATGCGTGTCTGATAAAGTGATTTTACTCATGTCGAGTAAGAAATTTGTTGGGGAAAATAGATGTTGCCTGAAAGATGAGTCTATTGACTAACGAAAACATCAATAATCATGTTAAGCCTCTTGATTGTCATGCTCTTCTGACAGCGATAACACATCAGCCTGTGCTATACGCTGTCACACTACGAGGGGTTCCGTGTGTTCAACATTATAAGGAATTTGACTTGTTCAATTCTTATTAGGCCCAAAACGGCAACATCCAAAACGGCGTACGATATTCAATTTAGAACCTATCAATTAACGATTGATATCGTCTAAATTCTAAACAAAAGACCGTTATCTCCTAAATATAAGTCAAGGTACCGTTACTTTTTCGTCAATATCGTGCGCCGTTTTGGATGTTGCCGTTTTGGACCTGCACCCATCAGCTAATAAGAATTGAACCAATCAAAGTCCTTATAATGTTGGACACAGCGTATAGTGTGACAGCATATAGCATAGACTGATGTGTTATCGCTGTCAGGAAAGCATGCATGATCGTATCAGGCGAAAACTCACGGGTAATGAGAAAGATGGTAAATGCTGTCATCCGGGTACATGGTTGTAACATGAACTACGCAATTTTTTAAAAACTGGTATTGTCATTATGAGATCATAATGAACGTGTTTTGACCGAAATGGTCAACAGTAATATGTTATCATTAAATTTTCCAGCTCCGTAGTTATAGTGGTTCTCATTTTGCCTCTAATACAGTACTATCAAAACTGTATTAGTAACTTATTAGTTAACATTGTGGGTGTGATGATGATAATAATAATAATAATAATTGTACATGTATAATGCGCTGACTCCATGCGGAAAGACACATGCTCGAAGCGCAGATAGTAATGGTTTTAGCGCCTAATTTCTAGCCATCGGTTTTTAATTGCATTTACATTATTACCCCGGTCAATGTATTACTGTGCAATCAAATTCCATCTTGACTCCCTTGGGAGTATACAACCAAGCTACCGTGTTGCAGGCGCTAGAGGGTTAACATTCACATCACCATCTCTTCCTACCGTGTACCCATTCTCTGCTGGGTAAACAGAGGCACGCACCATCGAACTAAGTCACTTGCCTAAGGTGACACCACAATTTTTTTTCAACTTGAAATGCAGCTTATCAGGCTGTCAAATTCTATACAGGTATGCGTGAACTCGACGTCGAAAGATGGCATGCATTGCATAGGGGATGGCAGCAGCAGTTATACCTCTTGATCGTATCGGAGGAAAACTGGTAATGAGAAAAATGGTAAATGCTGTCATCAGGGCACATGGTTGTACAATTAGCTACTGAATCTTTTAAACTGGAATTGTCATTATGAGATTCTGTAAGTTATCCTTAAACTTTCCAGATCAATAGTTGTAGTGGTTAACAGTTAGTTATCATTAAACTTTCCAGATCAATAGTTGTAGTGGTAATTTTGCCTCTAGTACAGTAACTAGTAGCATTAGTAACATAGTTAAAATTGTGAGCATTAACATCATTATTTGCGTTTTCATTAATCAATGGAATTTCAGACAACATATATTTTCCCAACATATTTCTTATTGGACGCAAGTAAAATCACTTTAACAGACGTTCATGGTAGAAAATACAGAGGGTTCTTAGCCCCTTTCCAAGTGTATTTGTTAAAGAGAAGTCCAGTCAAGTCCACTGAGAGGTGATTGGCTAGTCCGGCCAAACCACGTGACGTGGAATCTACATATATACTGAGAACAGTGCTGGCATTGACAAATTGTTTACAGGAGTCGAGGAACCGTATTGTTGGCATACACCCCACAGGTAGGTGATCCATGACACTACGTAGTGTGGTCTTTCTACATTTGTACATGTCAACCTTTCCATGAATACAAGCCTCAGCCTCTCCATCTCTGCTTCATTATCACATACCTTAACAGTCACAATCAGTATTTATTTAGCCATAGATCTTATCTTAAAATATCGATCTAACAGCCTCCTCTCTCTCTCTCTCTCTCTCTCTCTCTCTCTCTCTCTCTCTCTCTCTCTCTCTCTCTCTCTCTCTCTCTCTC
>JAUTBQ010164311.1:0-12359 GCA_032361185.1 Lepetodrilus ovalis | reverse complement strand
AAAGGTTGGGATAAAAATTTCTGAATTTTCCTAGCTCGAGAAACTGTTAATTTATCATCTTCGGAAAGCTCTTCCATTCCTAGAATTGCAATAATATCTTGTAAATCTTTATATCGTTGTAATACCTGCTGAACTCCCATAGCTACATCGTAATGTTCTTGGCCAACAATGTTTGGGTCAAGAATTGTAGAACTAGAATCCAATGGATCAACTGCTGGGTAAATTCCCAACTCTGCTAAGCTACGAGAAAGCACAACGGTTGAATCTAAATGTCCAAAAGTTGTTGCTGGTGCTGGGTCAGTTAAATCATCAGCTGGTACATAAACAGCTTGTACTGAAGTTACAGAACCTTTTTTAGTAGAAGTAATTCGCTCTTGCAATTGTCCCATCTCTTCTGCTAGAGTTGGTTGATAACCCACAGCTGATGGAATTCGCCCTAGCAAAGCTGACACCTCAGAACCAGCCTGAGTAAATCGGAAAATATTGTCTACAAATAATAATGTGTCTCGTCCTTCGTTATCTCGGAAATGTTCAGCCATTGTCAAAGCAGACAAAGCTACTCGTTGTCTAGCCCCAGGTGGTTCATTCATTTGTCCGAACACTAAGGCTGTTTTGTCTAGTACTCCAGACTCTTTCATTTCGTGATAAAGGTCATTTCCCTCACGAGTTCGTTCTCCTACTCCAGCAAAAACAGAATATCCTCCATGTTCTGAAGCAATATTTCGGATTAGTTCTTGAATAATAACAGTCTTTCCTACTCCAGCCCCACCAAATAAACCAATTTTTCCACCCTTAATAAATGGACAAATTAAATCTACAACTTTAATTCCTGTTTCTAGGATCTCTGCTTCAGTAGATTGCTCAGAAAAAGCTGGCGCTTTTCGATGGATTGGACTTGTCTTTGTTGTCTTGATTTCTCCTTTATTATCAATTTCTTCTCCAAGAAGATTGAACATTCTCCCTAGGACACCTTCTCCAACTGGTACAGAAATTGGAGCACCGGTATCAATAGCCTCCACCCCTCTTCTAAGCCCATCGGTTGAAGCCATGGCTACGGCTCGAACCTTACCATTTCCTAGATGCTGATGTACTTCTAAAACCAATCTTTTTGGTTTATTATTTTCATCAGTTGTTTTTATTTCCAAAGCATGGTAAATTTTTGGTAATTTATCAGCAAATTTTACGTCCACAACTGGACCAATGATACTGATGACTTTTCCTATGTTTTTTTCAGACATAATTACTACAATTTAAAATTTAAAGTTTAAAATCAATTTTTAGTGATTTACGATTTATGATTTACGATTTAAGAATTCCTAAATCGTAAATTTTAGAGCGTAAATTTTACAGACCTTGACAAATCTTTCCCCCGTGCTATGCTAGTTTGAAGTATTGGAATAACTCTAGGACAATAATAAAAGAGGTAAAAAAATGGAAGCAACTCTAGTCAGAATAGTTCCTGTCCAAAATGAAGGACAAATTAACGAACAGCTCAATATAATTGAAGGTGTCCCCGTAACGATACACCTGAAGCCTTCTACCAAAGATCTACAAAATGGAAATTTTGAAGACACTATCAAAATGCTCTCAGGAATTGCCAAGTGTTTTGGGAAAAAAGTAGAAGAGACTGAAGTAGCCTATACATTCAGGATTATATAACAGTGCTTCTACTTAAAAACAATTACCTTAAATCCAGTGCTACTGTAACATAAGTACTGGATTTTTTTATTTCAATGAACTTTTTTACAACCTACAATTTACAATCTATTTTCATAAATCATAAATCATAAATCATAAATCTTTTCTATTCTAAAGCCGCTCGTCCAGCAGAAATTTCTGAAATCTCTTGAGTAATTTTCATTTGCCTAATTTGATTATGCATCAATGTTAAATCTCCGGCAATTTCTTTTGCTGATTCTGTTGCATTACGCATAGCCATCATTCGAGATGATTCTTTAGAAGCATTTGATTCTAAAATCGCATGGTACAATTGCATCTCTATCAACCTTGGAAAAATATGTTGCAGTACTTTCCTAGGACTAGGTTCAATTTTATATTCTTTCATCGGCTTCTTTAGGTTATATTCTTCTGCCAAATTATCAATATCAGCAATTTGCTTTTCTAGATCAACCTTTGAAACTGGTAGTAGTTGTCTAATTTTTGCTTCCTGAGACATTGCTGAAACATAGTCTGTGTAAGCTACTACAATTTTGTCATACTTCTTTTCTAAATACTCATCTATAATAATCTTCGACAAAGGGCGCACTGCTTCAATATTTGGTAAATAAGTTAATTCTGGGAATGTAGCAATAATTTCTTTTTTCAATCTTCGTACTAAAGCCTCCCCCTTCTTTCCAACTGTAATAAAATCTATGGTGACTTTCTTGGGGTCAACCTTCGGCTCAAGCTTTTTCTTGCCGACTCTATTAATAACTAAGCTCTTGGGATTCTCGATTTGAGCTACTACTTTTTTAATTATTTGAGAGTTAAAAGCTCCACACAGTCCACGATTAGATGTTATAATAACTACCAAAACCTTTTCTACAGGTCTAACCTCTAATAAACCATAATCATATCGTTCAAAAGCCCTAGAAAGATTTCCTAAAATACTCCAAGCACTATGCGCATAGTCCCTAATAGCAAGAACACTTTCTGTTGCCTTTCTCATTTTTGCAGCCGAAACCATCTCCATTGCTCGAGTTATTTTTGCCGTATTATTTATAGATTTTATTCGACGTCGGATATCCTTCAAGTTAGCCATATTTTTAAAATTTTAATACTTTTTTACCTCTACAAACCTACAAATCTGCTACAAATCTACAAATATTTAATCCGAATTGGCAGCCTTAGTATTTGTAAATTTGTAGTTATTTTGTAGTTTTATAGGGTCCGCCTTTATAAAAAACGATGAAAATGTCTTGTAAAACTTATAATTTGAATTCTCCGATTGCTTTTTTCAACTTCTCATCTAGCTCGTCACTAACTGCTCCGGTTTCTTTTATCTCATCTAGCACCTCCCTATGCGAAGCATTCATGAATTTACTAAACTCTGCTTCCCATTTGGTAACATCCTCAACTGGAACCTCGTCAATAAATCCTTTGGTCAAGGCATAAAGGATAGCCACTTGATTTTCAACACTAATTGGCTCGTACTGCCCTTGTTTCAAAATTTCCACAGTTCTCTTTCCTCTTTCAATTTTTTGTTTAGTAGCGTCATCAAGGTCTGAACCAAATTGAGCAAAAGCTTCTAATTCTCTAAATTGTGCTAAATCCAAACGCAAGGTTCCAGCAACTTTTTTCATAGCCTTAATTTGAGCAGCTGAACCTACTCGAGATACTGATAAACCAACATTCAACGCTGGACGAATACCCTTGTAAAATAAATCCGTTTCCAAATAAATCTGTCCGTCAGTAATTGAAATAACATTTGTTGGAATATAAGCAGATACATCACTAGCCTGAGTTTCAATAATTGGTAAAGCTGTGATAGAACCTCCTCCGGCCTCCTCACTTCGTCGAGCACTTCTTTCCAAAAGTCTAGAATGCAAATAAAAGATATCTCCAGGATAAGCCTCTCGTCCCGGTGGACGACGTAGAATCAAAGAAATTTGACGATAGGCCCAGGCATGTTTACTCAGGTCATCGTGTACAATTAAAACGTCTTTTCCCTGGTCCATGAAAAATTCAGCAATAGCTGTTCCAGAATATGGCGCAATAAATGAGAAAGCAGCTGATTCAGAAACACCAGCCGTAACAATGATTGTGTGATCCATAGCTCCTCGCTTTTCTAACTCTGCTACAATTCTAGCAATTTTTGATTCTTTCTGTCCGATGGCAACGTAGACACAAATCATATCTTGGTCAGCCTGGTTAATGATAGCATCAATGGCCACAGCAGTTTTTCCTGTTTGTCGATCACCAATAATTAGCTCTCGTTGTCCTCGTCCAATTGGAATTAAAGCATCAATGGCTTTGATACCAGTTTGTACTGGTTGGTCTACAGATTTTCTATCAATAACTCCGGAAGCTTCCCTTTCAATCGGATAAATCTTGTCAGCCTTTATTTCTCCTTTGGCATCAATGGGCTGTCCTAGAGGGTTAAGTACTCGACCAATCATTTTCTCGGAAACAGGTATTGATAAAATCTTTCCAGTAGCTGTGGCTTGGTCGCCTTCTTTAATTCCTTTATAATCTCCCAGAATCATAACTCCAACCTGGTCTTCTTCCAGGTTCAAAGCTACTCCCATGGTGCCATCTGGAAATGTTACCATTTCTGATGCCATTAGATCGGACAATCCTGTTAATTTAACAACTCCATCTCCAACTTCAAGAACCTCACCAACTTTTTGGACGTTGCCGTCATTGGTGATTCCTTCAATTTGTTTTTTTAATTCTTCTATGATGTAATCCTTTGACATATATTTACTTAATTTATAATTTATAGCTTTATTCTCCCGCGAATCTACGAATCTCCTACGAATTTACGAATATTTCAACGTATTGTTTAAATACGCATTCGTAGATTCGTAGTTTATTTGTAGATTCGCGGTGTTAACAAATACTTTTAGGAAGTCAGGAGTAAAAAAACATTGTTTTGACTCCCGTTTATAACTTTTAATCTTTATTATATATTGCAAGATCTTCTTCACCGACCAACCCTGGGTTTGCCCAGATAGTTGTTCCAGGTGGATTGTCTATTCTTTTCATTTGAAAGCGATATAAAAATTTATGCGAACATGGTATAATCACTCGCTCAGTTATTCGCACGACACACTTCCTCCAAGTGACCATATCCTCGACTGTATATTTAGGACTAACTGGTTGTCGAGCACATTCTAATGCGTCATCTACTCGTTCTACTGGAAACATAGCCCCACAAATTTTACATTCGTAACGAACATTAAGTAATTCAGCTATGTCGATCAATATTAGTGCTTCTGATCCTGACACTTTCTTCCCGGACATAACTCTCTCCCCATTTTTAGAATTAAATACCCTAATTTTCATTTCAATATGAAATGAAAATTTCTTTAGCCTCCTAAAAATATTTGTTATTTAATTATCAAAGTACTTTTTTACAAAATTTTAATTTGTAAATTGTAAATTTTAATTCAATGACTAAATTTTTAATGTTTAATTTATTTAAACATTTTACCATTTAAAATTGAATTACAATTTACAAATTACAATTAATTGACCAACGCTTTTCTCAACTTTACTAATCTCCCCGCTACACTATTATCTAAAATTTCTTCTCCGACAACGATTTTAATACCTCCTTTTAACTCTTTATCTACTGTCATTTCCAATTCTACTTCCTCGGCTGCGTATTTCTCTTTAATTACTTTGGCAATTTCTTGTACGCTGCTCTCATCCATTTCTCTACTGGTAAAAATTTTAGCACTAACAACTTTATTTTCCTTATTATAAATTTCTGTAAACTTTTTGATAATCTCCTCTGACTTATTCAGCAGTCCTTTCTGCTTCAAATCTCCCACAAATTTTTCAATCATAATAACAACCTCATTTTCAGGTTTGTCCTTGGTCAATTCGTATAACGCCTGGGCGTATTGTTTACTATCTACCTTCATATCCAATATGTTATAATTTGCTAGTTACTTTTTGAATCAATTCCTTATCTTTACTGCTATCAACTTTTTCGTCTAGTACTTTTTCTGTTGCCATTACAACTAATCCAGCAACATCTTTTTTGAGGTCTTGCAACATTTGTTCTTTCTTTTCCTGGATTTTTTGTTCAGCCTTTTTCATTAAATTAGCAACTTATTCTTCAGTCTTTTTAACGGCAATGTCTCTATTTTCTGTCGCCTTATTTTCAGCTGTCAATAAAATATTCTGCGCCTCAGCATTAGCCTTCTCTAAAACTTGCTCTTCTTTTTCTGTAATTTTTTCTAATTTTTCACCTGCCTTTTCAGCATCTTTAATCCCTTTGTCAATCTTTTCTTTTCTATCGTCCAACACCTTTAAAATTGGCCCGTAAGCAAATTTTTTCAGCACAATAAATAATATCACAAAGTTTATTAATTGTGCTATAAATAATTTACTATTAATACCTAGATTTCCTAATAATTCCATGATTTTTATGATTTAAGATTTATGATTTAAGATTTATGATTTAAGAATCACACACGCCGAAGGCGTGTTCTCATAAATCCTAAATCATAAATCTTAAATCTCCTATTATAAAACTGCAGATATTCATACAAATCTACAGATATAAATTTGTAGATTTGTATTCAATTTGTAGTTTTGTAGGATTATACAAACTTGATAATCAATGCAACTACCAATGCGTAAATAGCAATAGCCTCAGTAAAGGCAATAGCTAAAATCATAACTGTTTGAATTTTTGGAGCAGCTTCTGGGTTTCGTCCGATAGCTTCTAACGCTTTAGATGCTAAAATACCGATACCTAAACCTGGTCCAATAGCTCCCAATCCCATAGAGATAGCAGCTGCGTACATCTTAGCTGCTTCAACGCTTTGTCCAGCGCCTTCGGCAACCATCTTTGCATCTTCTGGTGATACTGACATGTTTTTTTCTTAATTAATTAATTTTGAATTTTGGATGAAATTTTACATCCCCTACAAACCTACAAATCTGCTACAAATCTACAAATATTAAACTTGAACTCTCAATTTTAACATTTGTAGATTTGTAGTTATTTTGTAATTTTGTAGGGCCCGTAAATCTTAAATCCGGCGAAGCCGAATTAATGTGCTTCTGTCGCCATCTTCATAAATACTAATGTCAACATTGCAAACACCAATGCCTGTACAAAGCCAACAAAGATTTCTAAAAACAAAAACGGTAATGGGATAATAACTGGTACTAACATTAACATCACGGTTAATAAAACTTCTCCAGCAAAAATGTTTCCAAACAACCGAAAGGAGAATGAAATAATTTTAGCAAATTCAGAAATTATTTCTAGGACACCTACAAATGTTCCTACAAAATACGGTTTCTTAAATGGACTTACTAAAAATTTACCAGCATATTTCCTAAATCCTAGGGCAGTAATCCCCATGAATTGAGAAGCTACTACAGCGATTAGGGCAATCACGAGAGTAACATTCAGGTCGGCGGCGGCACTTCTGATAAACGGTGCTAATATTTTTTCTCCATGATGGATTTGTTCTACTCCAATTGTTCCCAGACCAGGAACAATCTCAATCCAATTTATTAAAATAACAAAAATAAAAATCGTGGCTACTAAAGGAAAGAATTTCCTAGTTTGCTCACGATTATTGGTAACACTATCAACTAATCCCAGAAGTCCTTCAAATACCATTTCTATAATATTCTGAAAGCTGCCTGGCTTCTCTTTTTTTATGGTTGTTTTTATAATTAAAGCTCCGACAATAATCAATGCACTTATAAATAAGGTCACTAAAAAAGAATTAGTAACTGGAAAATTTCCAATCATTGCGATTACCTCTGGTGTAAATGAAGGCTTGATCAGGGCGCCCATGATAATATATTAGAATTTAAATAAAATTTTCAATTTGAAATTTTCAATTTGAAATGAATAACCAAATTACTAAATGTTTAAAACATTTCTTCATTTAATCATTTAAAATTCATTTCAAATTTTAACTTTCAAATTTCAAATTAATAACCAACGTATCACTTCTTATTTACCTTTTCTATTTCTCCTCCCAACTCATTCATTACTCTAATCACTTTTTGATAAACCATTACTGATGTAATAATTAGCGACAAGCCAATTCCTCCTAGTAACATCCAATGGCTTGTACCTATACTCTTATCTATAAATGCTCCTCCAGTGGCAAAAACAACAATGGGAATAACTATCATCCAACCGAGGTCCCAGGCCAAAGAAATAACAGAAATATCATTTTCTGTAACCATTCCTTTAGTGTTCACTTGTTCTCGATTTCTCTTTTGAATACTATTCATAAAAATAGTTATTATTTTGAACCACTGTTTCAGTATAAAACCAAAAAATAAATGTGTCAAGACTAAACAATTTCAATATTTCGCTAGATCTCTCTAAGCATATTTTATGCCACTCGCAATAAAAATTCTGAAAGTGTGCAGTTCTATTTGTTTGTTTTGGAGCATGATAAAATTTAGAACTCGAGCTACCTCTTCAACAATTTGCCCATCTTCAATATCTCCAGTCATTGGAAATAGTTTCTTACACCAAAAACACTTTATTACAGATACTTGTTAAAATTTAATTAATATCCTATACTTATTAACAAATGGAGGAAGTTCTCATAAAAAATTCTAAAAAGGGAAAAAGAGATTTATTATGGCAATAACAAAAAACAACTTAACAAGTTGCTTAATTGTAACCCTAGGACTATTTGCTCTATTATTGTATCTTACTTGGAAAATTGGGCTTACTCCCCATAATATATATTTAGTCCATGCCGTATTGTGGACTACTATATGTTTTTCATTTATTTTAAGCGTAACGTCCATAAGATACGCCAGAGATAAATATCTAAAAATAAGTGCAGAAAAGAGTGCAGAAAAGTATGACATTATTCCCTTACTTGCCTTTTCAGAGTTAACCCTGGAACAAAAAAAGAAAATTTTTGAACAATTATTAAACTCTTCTTAGTTCAAAAAAAACATAAACTCCGCCGGCCCAATGGGTTATCGGAGTTTATTTATTAATTATAAATAAAAAGAGGCTGGGAATTGTACTATCATAACGATAGACAACTCCCAGCCTCAAAACTTTTGACTTTGTTAAGTCATTCTCATGTTTCCTCTTTAAAATTTTCTTTTAGATTGCTTCCAACTATCCAGCGAACAAAATCCGCCAACGTGCCAATAACATATTCTCGATTATTTGCATCAAGATTTGTCATGATTCCCCTGGGAAGCTTAATTTTTTCAGTGAGATACAATCGAAAAGTATCGTCACGGGATTCTGGGTGGTGTAATCTCGGAATTACCTAGTAATCTCGATGAATGGAATGAAGTCTTTGTAGAAGCTATTGAAAAGAAAAATAGTCCAAATCTTAGAAGAGTTATTAACGGTACTGGTGTTGTTATACATACCAATCTTGGCCGCTCTCTTTTGGGCCTAAAATCTATCCAGGCATTACAGACCGCTGGTGCCCACTATACTAATCTTGAATTTGATATATCAACTGGTAAGAGGGGAAGCAGGTATAGTCTTGTTGAGGACATCATATGTGATCTTACAGGTGCTGAAGCTGCAATCGTTGTAAATAACAATGCAGCTGCAGTTCTTCTGGCGCTGAATACATTATCCTTTCAAAAAGAAACAATTGTATCCCGTGGACAACTTGTCGAGATTGGAGGCTCATTTCGTATTCCCGATGTGATGGAAAGAAGTGGCGCTAAAATGATTGAGGTTGGAGCAACAAACCGAACCCATCTCTTTGATTATGAAAATGTAATAGATGAAAATACAGCTCTGTTATTAAAAGTGCACACATCAAATTTCCGGGTCATAGGTTTTACATCTGAAGTATCTGTTGCCGAACTTGTAGCACTTGGGACAAAACATACTATTCCTGTTATGGAAGATCTTGGCAGTGGTTCTTTAATTGATTTATCTTCATGGGGGCTTCCCAAAGAACCAACAGTTCAGGAAATTGTGAAAGTTGGTGTTGATGTTGTGACATTTAGCGGAGATAAGCTTCTTGGCGGGCCGCAAGCCGGAATAATTGTTGGGAAAAAAGATATTATAGCACGCATTAAAAGTAATCCAATGAATCGGGCTCTTCGAATTGACAAGTTTACCTTAGCATCTTTGGAAACTGTATTACGGGAATACTATGACATCAGGCAAGCACTAAAATCTGTTCCAACCCTTTACATGTTGACATGTGAATCAGAGAGCATCAAAAAGAAAGGTCAGAGAATAATAAGACGTCTTGGTGGTACAACTAAACTTAAAAACTATATTAAACTACAGCCAACAGTTTCAAGAGTAGGAGGTGGTGCAATGCCTGAACATGGTCTTGATAGCTGGGCACTCACATTGCAACCCGTAAATATTGGCGCAAGTGCACTGGAAAGATGGTTTCGATCCCTTTCCGTCCCATTAATTTTACGCATTGAAGATAACCAAATGATTGTGGATCTGAGAACCATTCTAGAAGAAGATATTCCCCTGTTGGTTGATATCTTAAACAGTTATTTGCAAAAAGGGCAGGCACACTGATGTTTGGTTATTTTCAACATGATGTCTGTAAGGGGCTTGAGCGGCAGGATTTTTTTCGGTTTGCAGGAGAGTTTAGAAAAGTAATTTTTGATAATATCCCCACCATACAAAGAATAACCTTTCTTGATCCACCAGAACTCCAGCCAGCCATAGCCCCTGAAGAAAATCAATATGGAATGGAACTGCAACTGGGGATGGAAAAAGCTGTTAAAGAGAGGACTTCCGTTATAGTTACAGATACGTTGCTTCTACCGTTTGAAGTCGGAAATGGAGCAGTTATTGTTCAGGTTGAAGGACTTGATTCGTATTTGCTCAGAAAAGTTGGAAACGATTGGCTTGATGGACTTGGCATTCTAATTTCCCGTGAATTTCTTCTTGTTAAGCGCTCTTGTATTGACTCTCTTACCGGCTTATTAAGTAGTTTGCATCTGGAAGAATGCATTGATAGACTTGGTGAAAGTAGTCAGGGGCTAATAATACTTATTTCATTATACCCCAAAGGTACAAGTTCATTTCAGGCCAAAAAATATCAGCATCACAATATTTCACTGTTGAAGTCATTTATTGATAATCGGTATCCACTCTATTATCTCGGGCAGTCTTGTTTTGGTCTGTTATGTGAAAATTGTGACGCAGATTTTTCGACAGAATTTGCTCCAGCACTTGTGAATTATTTAAAAAGAGAACGTTGCACTAGAGTGCACGTTGCTGTAGTTCCTTTTGATAACAATGGTTCAGGTAGCTCCACGTCAGGACTGGCGCTTTCTGAAAAGCTGATGAGGAAGGCCTGGAGTGCTTTACATGTTGCCAGTAAGAGAGGGCCTTTTGCATTTTGCAATTATAGTTCAATTGAAAATGCTGAGGCTCATCCTCTTGCGACGCCAGCCGCCCCTTTTATGCGCTGGTTTCGAAATACATCACGCAAGTTTGATAGGTTCGGACTCCTCCAGTTTAATTCTGGTATCAAAGCATTACTTGAAAGTATCAAGAAAGTTGTCGGTGAAGAGGCTTATATCAGAATTGATAAAAACACACTTTATCTCCTGTTGCCTGAAAAGAATGCAAAAGAATGTCTGAAGATCGGAAAAAAAATCCTTCAACATCTTGGCAAAAAGGATACAATTGAGTTAGCAGTTAATTGTGGAATCAGTTCTTACCCATCAGCTATTTTTAAAAAACCTGAATTGCCTCTTATCTGTCGTAAGGCTCTCTGCCATGCCGCATTTCTTGAACCTGGCTCCTTGGTAATTTGTGATGCTGTAAGTTTTAATATTAGTGGTGATATCTATTTTGGTGATGGCGATCTTATCCTTGCTGTGAAGGAATATCAACGTGGGTTACTGCTTGATTCAAGAGATGGAAACTTGTTAAACAGCCTCGGTGTCTGCTATGCGCAAATGAATCGACATAAGATGGCAGTTGATTGTTTCCAGAGAGCCAGCAAGAGCAAAAACGATCAGTTTATGGCATTGTATAACCTTGGGCTTGAGCAACAGATCAACAATGAGAATGAGCAAGCCATTCAATCTTTTAACGATGCCTTCGCACTTCCTGAAGAAAAAGGGGAGGAAAAAGCACGCCAGGATATGAGTTTCCAACTTGGAGTACTTTGTATTCAGGAAGGGCAGTATGAACATGCTCTTGATCGTCTTTTGTCATGGTATACCTCGCAAAGTAAAGTCGGTAATAGTGAAAAGGGGCTTCGCTATCTAGGTGAGGCATGTTACGGGGTTGGAAAATCCCGTGATGCAATGAAATATTTACAGCAAGCCATGCGTTATGATGAATATGACGCTGAAGTTTTGGGACTTTTAGGAGAAATTTATCTGGCTGAAAATGAAGGTGATGATATTGCTCTCCGCTTCAGTGAAAAGGCCGTGGAATTAAGCCCGGATTCTCGCGTATTAAAAGTTCGGTTGGCCAGCGCTCAGATTCAATGCGGAGATTTTAATTCAGCCCTGAAAAATTTACAGCCATGTTTACGGAATAAAAAGTCAAGGCCTGCAGCACTGGTGCAAAGGGGGCTTCTTTCACTGGAACAAGGAAAAATTAAAGAGGCCGAAAAATGGTTTCTAAAGGCAACGACCTGTCCCGGAAGCAATTCCAAGACAGTGCTTGCAGCACGTAATTATCTGAACAAATTGACTAACTAAACAAGGAAACA
>JAUTBQ010164300.1:0-12360 GCA_032361185.1 Lepetodrilus ovalis | reverse complement strand
AAAAAATATGAAAAAGTATTAAACTACAGTGTCCCCTCGATATAAAGCTGTTCGATACAGAGCGGATTCGGATATAAAGCTGGGTCAGATGTGGATCCCTTTTCTATTTTTGTTATTTACTTGTACTATCCTATAAGGTTGGTACTATAAGGGTGTGGGGTATGTCATGGACCCCAAATTCAGCATTGTATCGAGGGGACACTGTACTTACTAGTCACATAATTATATAAAGTAGCTTATCCTGCTATAGTCAACAGGAAAGGCTAGAGTAAGCGAGTTATTGCTCTACACCAGCCATATGCTACAAGGGAAGGCCAGAGGAATGTTGAGCTGTGATTAGATATTGATAGATTTAATATTTCTCCAATACTACCACACTTGACCCTGTGCACTGTAAAAATCCTGACCTACTTATTGAGATTGACCTCGAAAGAGATAATCCTTTCTCATGATTAGACCTTGTTTATATAAAGTGTGCGATCTCAGTGAATAATAACAATTTCCTTGAAATTTTCCCAAGGTGTGGTCCGCTTCGATGACCATGACCTTTGTGAGAGTCTTATTCCGAGTGTAATTGTTCTTGTGAATGACATGTACAAATGGTTGCCCTTTAACCCTCTCCCTACTGCAGGCAATCGGAGATGCCCTAAAGAGCCGTGTTTGTGCATAATCCAGCAGGGAGAGGGTTAACTTTAAAGTTGATCAGCAACATTAAACTCCATAATGATAATCACTCACTCAAGGTTGGAAATAAACTTCTAAATATTGACGTACAGAAAGAGCTAAACATATTGCTTAGATCATCATGTTGGGAAATTACTGATAAATAAAGATAAACCAGAATATTTTGCAAATATTTATAAATTTTATTTTACATATTAATTATTAAGTTCATTATACATCCAGCAGTTTCATTCACACAGTTGTTCATTCATTTTTTTGCATTCAGATAATCTCGTTGCTTTACATAGTATACTACACTTCATGTACAAAAGTGTTTAAATACAAACATAAAGAATACATTCATTGTTAATCTATATTACAGTCTATGTATATTTGCAAATTAAAGCAGATCACACCCATTGATGGTGTGTGCTTCATAATACCGATTTACTCACAATAAATAAATACTATATATTTTACTAAAAACGCCAGACTGCTCATTCACTACAAACTCAAATGTGCCCAGTCCCATATTAATCAAAAATCATTATTAAATATTAAATATCATTATTATAAATATTTAATATCATTAATAGTAACAAAGGATAAAACAGCTGATATTAATTAAATTTGTATCGTAACAGTACTGTAAAATCACTATTAAAAGTCTAATATTATTAAATATTAAATATGTTACTTAACAAAGGGTAAAAACACAACAACATTATAAGAAGTAATATAGCCGACAGTAATTTAAGTTTGCACCCACACTTCCCGTAAGCTAATCTTCGTATTATAATTTCGCAGAGCGAAGATATTCTATAGTATCCTATCCAAATTATGAAATGAAAGTATTGCTGACTTCTGGTCTTGAGCAAAACAGGAAATATTTATCTCTAAAAAAAACCATTCAACCATAATCTGCGGCGGAAGCGCATGGACATAATTGTTAACTGTGACTATTCGTACACTGGTAATATAACTACTAAATACTAGTATTAGTATCACAAGAGCTAAGCATACAAAACAAACATTACCATACTTTTCTCTTCCATCCAGCATCTACCATATGACAATGATATATGGATGCAAGCAGTTATACCCATCAAAATAAATTAAGGGCCGGTAGATAGTTGATGGGGAAGCTTTCTACCAAATGTCGTAACTAATTAATGTTTATGAGTCTGGAGCAATTCTTATTCCTATACACCTGCACCTTCAGAGGTGTTCGTAAAATTTTACAACTACATGGAAAATATTTGGAAAGCTAAATTTATCTATACATTAATGGCTACTGGCCCTTAATTAATTTTGATGAGTATATGTATATATGAGAGATAAATCAACTAAATACTTAAAAGATGAGGTGATAGTTTATCTCCCTAAAACAGGTAAAAAGTAGAAATAGGGTCAGGTATCCAATTGAGCATCATGATAGATAATAAATACTAAATTCTGCACAAGAATTCTTGTACATATATACCAATATGGCAGTGACAAGTAGCCTTTTTAACTCACTACAATTTTAGAGTACTCCATTGAATAATACAAACTAATAATAAATTAACATCATCAGAAACGTTTCTATTTTTAATTATTTCAAAATTAAGTGCAATACTTTTATTAACCCTCTTCATGCTGTAGACAACAGGAGATGCCCAAAAGAGCAGTGTCTGTGCCTAATCCACCAGGGAGAAGGTTAACCATAAGAATGGTATGAATATATTAACAAAACATTAATAAATATCCCCCACCACAATACTGGTAGAAATGCAAAAGATTGTCGCAATAGCAAGAGGAAAATCTAGATAAATTATTAATACGTTACGTGCATTAATCATTGCTATCACATATTTAGAGAATTTTTTACCGTGATTGATCCCATCATCTTGAGACCAATTTTCCCTTAACAAAGTAATTATAATTTAAATTACCATTTCAAATTGTGTTTCTTATTTGGACTTTTTTTTCCTCTGCTGATATTTTTCTCCATCCGAGATAAATATTCCATAGTTGGTACCAATTAAATATTAGCTAACATTACCACTGCATATCAATACTAAATATTATATTTTACTCAAAAAAATATATTATTTTAATACTGAAATATTATGCACCTGTCTAACATATTCATTTTCTGTGAAGAAATTGACAATCTTACCAACAACATTATTCTCTAAAGAATTATGTTTTCATGGAAATGAAAGAGAGAAGAAAAAACAATATTAATATATATTCTAGTCATAACATCAGAGTTTTTACTCTGGAAATTAAAGTAAAAGGACGGACGACAAATAAACTGAACGTTACCAGGTCCCAGGGTATTGAAACCATTTTGAGTATCATTTTATGTGCAACTCTGCCATTTTGCACTCGAATGGCAATGCAAAATGTTAGTTGAGTATGAAATGATACCAAAAATTGTCTGGTTACCTCAAGGCTATTCTCGCATGCAAAGGGTACTTAATTCCGTTCATATCTCACTCCCGGCACACATCTAGAACTAAACTTGTGCAAACAGTTTTGGAGCTAAAAATAGAACAAATTTAAGTAGCCAATCAGATAAATTATAACATAATCAAAGGGAAGTTACTCCAATAAACACAATATCAAAATATGTGTAGAATCATTTCATTGGATAGATTTATACATCAAATTCATTGGCTGTTTGTGCACTTTTACCTCGAGATTAGTGCCAGGGGTACCACCTGAAGTGAGATAGGAATGGAATTGAGTACCCCTGGGGTGTGGGGATGCCTCAGAGCTAGACCTGGTTCTATTCTCTATATATATTCTATAGATATCCTAAAAAGACGGCTAAAATGTTGCCATGGTTGGCGTCAAACACCCATCTATACCCATCTCACTCGCTTACTCTCGCAAGCTTGGCAGGTAATATTGAAACTGGGTTTTCTTGACCAAAGCAAAAATGTACAGAAATGTACAGCTTTAACTCTTTTTATATAGAAACTTTACAAGCTCTCTCTCTATATATATATAAATATACACTATTTACAACAGTGTAACCATTTCTCACTTTGGAGGTTGGACTGAACTTTATATATAACATTGAATTGTCATATAATATATCACATTTCAACTAAACAATACCAAATTAAATATACCAATCCTCTTAAAATTACAAAATACTAAATAAATTCAAAACTACAGCTATGATAATGTTCATACTACATAGTTTAGCAGTAAATGACATTCTTTGGTAGAACAATAGACATGCATTCATACTTGCGTGTAAAAACAAAGAATGATCATCACTTTGTACAATAATGAACACAAATATGTCGTCCTAAAAAGAACAATGTCACTAAGGATCATCATAACCACGAGACAAATTAAAACATACAAAAAAAAATATAAGAAAACATGAGTAAATAGGGCAATTAAATTGCTCATGGTATCCATGGTTACTGACCAGTCACATGTCTACTGGTCATAAGAAAATCCTTTATTGAAGCAGTAGTCAATATCAAACTAATATGTCACTACTGTTCGGGATGTCACCATTGAATAACATTGCTGACATACTGACATATCATATGTACATATGGACACGCCTGCATGACATAGTGAACTCTTGTCTCATTGCATAATATAAGAAATGTACCTTGAAAACATGTCTATAAACATATTCCTTTTTACATGCATAATATTAAAGTTATTAATTCTTAAATGATGTGAACTATGTCTTTCCGGTTTAAATACTGCAACGAACAGTATCATGGAATATTGTATTTTTTCATATTGACATTTACTGGCTAAAATGTAATAATAAATATGATTTGTATTTACACAGTGGCAACATATATCCATCAGAATATATATATATTTTTTTATCTCAAACTCTAAAACCGTTTAGTAAAAAGAGAAAATAAAGTATTTGTATCTAGAAAGGATTCTATGACTAATGTCAGCTACGGTACTAACATGAATAGACAACTTTAGTTTTCCCATTAACTCAATGTCAAATGCAAGAATTCCTGCATAGTATGTCACATTATATTAGTGATCATGTGATATTTGACAGGCTTGCCCACATTGAAGTGCATATGAATAATATCACCTGATTGATAAAATAATCTGATATTATTCACAGGAATCCTTGCATTTTAAGTTGAGCATTGAAAAGCTAAAGGCCTCTAATGAAAAAAAGCATTACCGGTATCATTAGAAAACACAGAATTCACACTCTATCCATTAACCTCATTATCAATTCATTTTGGAAAATAATAAGAATTAATAAGTATTTATTATTGTTTTAACATCATGGTCACTATATCTACAAGTTCTAAAATTTGTACTACAGTACCTTTAAGAGAATAGCATTTGTACACAAAGAGACCAGCACTGATGCAACCAGAGTATAGGGAAACATAAAAGCACAAAATCAGTTATTCAGGTCAATAATGATGAAACAAGTCAGAGAAACAGAACATACAGTTTGAACCAACTGGGATGGATACAATAGCCAATATTCAAAATGGCCGCCGTACCCTGCATGTCCCCAGATTACAGACTTAAGTATTACAAGATCAGAGCTTATTGGTTGCCTTACGAAATAATATTCAAAATTAGAAAACACATTGGACATATCTTTGGCCCCACTGTACATGTACAATACTGGAACTTCCAATACGAGGCATGTGGCTGATGGTGGTGTGATGATGTGGATTAGAATGAAATCAATAGAAACAGTGAATTATTCGAGGGCACAAGATTGGTTGAGCATGTACAAAACATATTGAGTACAATTTCATGCTCAGACTCAAATTTTATATGGCAATTTGTGAAAAGATTTTGAGTTGAGCATTAAATCGAACTCAAAACATTTCGTAATTTCGGGGCCAGGTGTAATGTTGCTATGGTGATTACTTTGGCATGTTGTGTGCTTAGAATTGATTTCCTGTACTTTAGAACTACATTGTCGAGCATAACAAGCTCAAAGATATGTTAACTTTGAAAATTTTGTCTATGATCCACTACTAATAATGTTTAAGGTTGAACAAACACTGTTATATAGTTAATAACAATATTAAGTGCATCAACTCTCAATATCATCAGAAAACTGCTCAAACATTAAGTTTTAAGTTCTAATGGTTGATGTCCCAGTTGAGAACAAAAATAAGAATAAACTAGAACAACCAATTGATATAATGACAATTTCATGATTGCATGTTCACATTCTGGCCAATGCTGCTTTCAGTATACATGTATAATATGAGCATGTCTTGGTTTCCCATGCAGGATGTGGAGATGGTAATGTCATGGAGATGTCACGGAGATGTCACAGAGATGTCATGTTGATGTCACAGTGATAATCACAGAGATGTCATATTGATGTCGTGGTGAGGTCACAGTGATGTCATGAAACCGTGATGATGGTCTTCACTCCAGCACAGATCAACATCAGTTTGCTTCATTTCACAGAACGATGACCGTACCTTCATTTGGAGCTTCAGTGTGTACATAAATTACCTGTAGAAACATGTCCATGACATACAGTGAATGCATACAACTGCTACAAGGTATTCATATATACTTTTGGATGAGTCCAGAATACCACATAGGAATCGTGATGATGAAGCATAACCTTGCGTTCACACTCATTTACAGTAGATTTGCACAATGAGAAATGACCACCATGTAAGTAAAATTGTGCATATATTTCTGCCTCGATTTGAATTTCATCTTTCAAGGTCAAATATTCAAATACAATGTCATCCACAGTAAATGCAGTCTACCATTACTGCATTAGTGTCCCTCAAACGAGCTTACAGGTATAGGGCACTGTTTGTTCCAATGACTTCAGAATTAGACTTCAAGTGCATCTGTGTATTGCCCAAAGGGTGGATTCAGTTATTCCACAAAGTGTTCATGACCAGGACCTGTAAATCCATACACATCTCACCATATACACTGCATTGCCCGGTGAGGTAGGAAATGCAATTGTAGGCCATGATATTAAAAATATTCTCCAAACATTGCCATATCTTCATGGTGCTGCTGAGCAGATGTTCCCCATTCACGGTGGTGCTGATATTCTCCTAATTGTCATGTTGTCCTGGTGTCAATCACATCACTGTGCTGAACGTGTTCTCTTATCACTGCCATGTCTTTGTGGTGCTGCTGAACATATTCTCTAATCACTGGTGCTGCTGAATAGATGTTCTCCAAACATTGCAACATCTTCTTGGTGCTGAACATATATTCTCCACATTGCCATAATCTTCATGGTGCTGCTGTACAGATATTCTCCAAACATTGCAACATCTTCTTGGTGCTGAACATATATTCTCCACATTTCCATATCCTAATGGTGCTGCTGAACAGATATTCTCCACATTGCCATAATCTTCATGGTGCTGCTGAACAGATATTCTCCACTCACGTTGGTGCTGATATTCTCCTAATTGTCAAGTCTTCCTGGTGTCAAACGCATCACAGTGCTGATCATATAATCCTCTACTCATGCCCTCGTCCTCTGCGTGTAAAAGCGGTGATCCCTGGAGGTGTCACAGTTGCTTGCTGCCTGTGTTAAAACTTTCAACCTGATTTGTTATATATTTTATATACATGCTAAACGGAGCCACCATCATACCATCGAGACTTTCTGACAAGCTCGCGGGCTCTCCTGCTGAGTCTTCTCCTCTGTCAGGAGTCTGTCTGTCGTATTGCACCCGGTGGGCGCGGACACATATCGCACTTCCACGTGATCATGGTCGGGCAACGCCCTCTCTGTTCGGAATTTCCGCCGGTGATAAAACCCACATATTAAAAGAATGATGCAGAAAAATGAAGATATGGATGTTCCGATGGCGATGTGCAGTATCCTCACTCCAGCAGTCTTGGCACCTGGAAATATAAGAACATTGGAATTAAATTAAGAATAATAAAAATGTTCTTAATTAATTTTTTAAAATATTTTTATAATTAAAAATAATTGTTTTAATTAATAATGAACTATTTAGGAATGATTTATCTACAAATCTATATGATAGTTTTGGTTTCATTTGAAGAGGAAAATATTTTAAAATTAAACTAAAGTGAAAAATAAGAACATCTTATATAATAAACATAAGAGAAAAGTCCCACAAAGGATCACTGATAAAGTTGTTATGTTATATTAGGTACGGTACATGTATGTTTTATCTGAAACAAGAATGAATGACCATTCAATGCAAGGGAATCTGAAAAGCAAACTCATGCATTAGTACATTGCCCGAGTATAATGTCAATAATGACACAATAGAGTTTTCCCCATGGTTTACAGGTAGTCAATGATATAGTCCAATACAATATATCGGTACCTAAGTACACTGTACATGTATATATGCATTCAGAAAAATTATTTTCTGAAAAATGCATTCAGAAACATTCTTTTCAGCATGAAACACTACCTATTGTCCTTTCAATAGATGTTTGAGCAATACTCCAATAGTATTTACCCACAAACCAATACATAATTTTCATTAAAATGAGCAAATTGTATTGTATATTATTCAAATACTGAAGGCACACATGCTGTTAGCATAAAAAATTATATTATTTCAGTACTTGTATCAGGTACTTGTCGGCTGAAACCTAATTGGATAAAATTAAATTATTGTTCTCTTTCACCACGATTCAAATGTAGTGTTTTTCCGGATAACGTTTTCATAAACATTGAATATTGTAATAGAAATGTGATAGGAAAGCCAATCAAATTTTGGGATTCACATTGTCATGAGGTTGCAGACATTTTTAAGTATGATTCCATCTCATCCAAATTAATTTTTTTCACAAATGCTCATGCAAAATTTGAATTAAGCATAAACTCATACTTATTAATGTTTTGATACCTTGGGTTCAGTTTTTCAGTTCAAAACCATTGAGCAATGGCAAGTGGAATGGATTTCTCAAAACGTATCTTAGCCAGAGTTTGAGGTTGTGATTAGTACCAGTCTATGAGGTAATCTATTGTAGACTGGTTGTCCTGAGAATATGCTCACATTATATAGACTGGTACCAGTCAAATGTACTACCAGAATCTGACAAGCAATGATGTGATTGGCTAATAGTTGAATTCATGAACATATCTTTGGAACATTCACTGGTTGAATCTTTCTGTTGAAGAATAGCAGAAATGAATCGAAACATAATTGGATTTATTTTAACAATGGTGAAATAACTCTGCTCTCTATTATAATTTACAAGAACTATAATATTTAGACTAGCAATACAAATCCCTGTTTAGGGCCCCAGAGCAACCATATGTCACACACTGCAAGCATTGTCATCAGAAATGGAATGAGCAACAGATATTCACCAGATAGACAAGATTAATTACATTTAATCACCGGATTATATTTTTTCAAAAATCACATTGAACAATAGCAGCAATTGTTATAACAATATCCATAAATTTCTTTTAGTTCCATAAAACTGTACTGAATGAATGTTATTGTTAGTTTTGCATGCCTCATTATATGAGCAAGTCAAGTAGGAGGATAATCAAGCAACATGCTTCGACTATTGGTAAAAAACAAACTCTTTCTTATTTTTTCACTAAATTTTCAAAGGCATGATACTGTAATTATTAATAATTATAAATATACGTACAAAAGTTTGTGTATACAATATTATACATGTATGATTGTTACCCTAAATAATGCAATAATTTGGTGTCGAGTAATATAGGACTTTACACCTAAATGAAGACAGGACAATATCATTATTAAATCATTTAAATATTAAATTAAATACTACATAATATTTTCTTGTACAGCTTATTTCACAGAATAATAGTATGGTGCTGTAAATGATATTTTATAGGATAGCATATATTTTTCTCCAGAAAAGCGTGGCATTCGGAAAGTGAATTCATTCCAGGCTCAACTTGTAAACAGGGTAGCAGGCAGAGCGGGATGGACTTTGAGAGAGAAAGTTACATACCACCGGAGTTCTCACGGTTCAATATTAAAATCGTGCCTGATTAATGGAAAACAGAATGCATGTAGGATCAGCATGCACCACAGACACACGGACACCATTCTCCAGTGCACAGACAATCTGGGCCGTCTTTCCATCAAAGTTTATTTGTTATAAAAAAAATATATTTTCAAATAAAAAATCAAATAACAAATTAATGAAAAAAATAATAATATATTTAATTAGTTTTAAAACAAATATAAAATAGATCTAATCAATTTCAAAATTAAAAACTTTAATTACAAAATCTATCAAATTAAATTAAAAAATTTAAAGAAATCAATATGTTAAAATTAAGGTAATTGAAATTGTAATCTATAAACAAAAATCATTTATAAATTTACAAGGAAATGAATAAAAAGATTCAACCTTTAGATCTCTATAAATTAATGATCTAAAGAAAAAAAGGAAAAAGGAAAAAAATAGAAAGAAAAAAAGATAAAACATTTATATTAAAGACTTTTCTCAAACTATTAGTGGTACAATGCTTGAAAAATGAGAAAGAAAAGAATACAATTTAACTTATTAACGGGTAAAAATGACACTGTGATGGGAAGACGTGTTGCAGGCGACCAGATATGGAGAGTGTATGCACTCCTAATAGCAGGAAACCTACCTCCGTGGAACATAACAGTGACAGAACAAAGTAGTGACATAAGACACTGAACACTATCATGGCTCTGTGACTCAACATAGTGGCTGCACCACCTGTATCGGTTGAAAAATGAAAAGAAACAAAAAAAAAAAACAGCTACAGACAGCTCTAGGACAAAATGTGGGCGAGACAAAAATGTACGTGGCACATAAACATAGATCTGATCCGGAGATTATGGAACTTTTTGAGTAGGATTTCATGCTTGTTCAAAATTTATATGGAGATTTGTGAACAAAACCTTGAGTTGAGCATGAGGTCGTACACAAAAAGGTTTTAATCTCTGGACTGATATTGCACATGAAATTGAACAGGATTGTAATCGAGGGTGAACTAAAGTATTTCCCATGTATAATACGCTACCATGTATAATACGCACCCCTTTCTTAAGGGAAAAAATCCAGGGAAATATAAACTAGTTTCAGTGTATAAGACGCACCCCTTTCTGAGGTCCAACTGACGATGTGACAAGTGTTCATCATTAATTTCACAAGTTATTATTTCAAGTGTGCAGGAGTCAAAATAAAACCCAGTCTCCCGGACATTCTTGACAATCAGGAACAATATTCTTGTATTACAGGAACAGGACAGCTTATTTAACAAAATGAAATGTTTTACAAAATGCATTGAATTGAAATTGCTTTTTGTAGTCTGCCACAGGGTACCAGAATTGATGATTGCGGAAGTTACACTTCTGATATACATATAATCAATAGAGTATGCACCAGCTGTATTGTCAGTGCAGCTGTCATCTTTGGTTAGTCAGTACCAGCTGGTGCTCGGAGGTATTAATCCCTAGTGCAGGTTTCCACCTGTCAGAAACGACCGTAATTACTCTAAAAATTCAAACAGGTAAAAATAATTACATTTTTAGCTGTTCAAATTATTAGAAAAATATGAAAATTGAAAATGGTATCACGTGCGCCAGTCATGAACCAAAACATCATAATGAGCTAAATAATCTTGAAAAATGGTTCAAAACCCAATCTCAACACCCAATTTTCATAAGAGAGATTTTTTTTAAATTCTGAAAAGAAATGCATGAACACGTACATAGATTGTATGCTTATAAGGGTGCTTCAATCACTATGTACAGTGCAGTGTGCATGTGCTAATCCTAAACTTGTGCTCAGTGTTTCAATTCCACTAGGTGCTGCAATCTTGATAATACAGCCATTACAGTCTAGATACTATACCAGTAATAATAATAAATAATGATGTGCATGATAACAATAAAATTAATGACGATAATAAATATATTATAAATAATATTGTTTATAATGCACCAAATCCATGCTCTAAAGCACTCATAGGGCTACATATTATGAAATCAATAGGATGAGACGGCAATGTGAATGCTAACCCGTTTTGGTAGCATACTCCCCAAGAAGTTGAGATGAAATGAGTGTACACTGATCCTTGGACCATGATAGTAACATGTAGGACTACGAGCATGATTTTCAAACATGTATTAGGTGCATTATTAATACATTATTATCATAATTATTATTATTATTAATTAATTAATTTTATAAATATACACATTATTATTTATTTATTATTATTATATATCACTAGTGTGTCCAATAAATCTAAAGGTGCTGCTTAGGTCTCTCAAATGTGCACTTGGATGATGTACAACTAATATATATGCTAGTTTTATGCAAATAATCTGCTTTCAGATGTAATGAGAAACCTGTACATCGGCGTTGATCCACAATGCTAACGTAAGATAAGAATGATTGTCTCCAAATCCTCAATTTAACGTAGGTTTACAATTGAATGTAGCTCTGTGGATTGGGATTATTGGCTGTCCTGTATGAAATGACATAACTCTAATGGTAACCGTAACTCTAACACACCATTGCTAAGGTTGGCGTTAATGTTATCTTAAAGTTACAGTATGCTGTTTCATACAATAGCGTCAATCCTTTTGTGTACCAAATGTCCACAGATTAACTTAATTCCGTAACAGTACATCCAGCATGGCTGTAGCTAACTATTTTAGCATAGGGGGGTGGGGGGCAGTAGAATGAAAATTACAAAGTGATATCGTGATT
>JAUTBQ010164289.1:0-12360 GCA_032361185.1 Lepetodrilus ovalis | reverse complement strand
AGCAATTACTCATACAGTAAGTTTCAATGTGCCAATCGCTAATCTAACCACAGAGTTTATATTCAAATAAAACTTAGCACAGTTTTTGTGAGAGAGGACCTTCGTCTCCATATAGCGGATAGCATCATGGAGACAAAGCTACTTTGTCTACTATTTAGGATACCTTTAGCATTGGGAGAAATGGCCTGGGCGAGTGTTAATTGCTAACCTTGGTTATTAGAATAATATAAATATTATTGAGCGAACGAAATTTCTCCCAATGCTAAAGGTATCCTAAGGACTAGTAGAACTTTATGTCTTGTTATTTGTAGACACCTAAGTTAATGATAAAAATATAATAAAAAATTCGACCTAATTATTCAAACAGCTTCAAATTTCCTGGTCGTATTATTGGAGTAAGTACAGGTATTACATACACGTTTATTATATAATGATCAACCAAACTTTGAAAAGAAAGCTATCAATTCTCCAAACTGGACAATTTATGTTGACATCATGAGCTGTCAACATGACATGTCACAATAGATCATCGAACATTTTAAAACAAAATGACAATCCTAACAAGCCGCTAGCCTTAAATAGTTTAGCAACAAATAGCAGTCACAACAGAATATATCTATTCGACAAACACAAACTGGTACAACTCTAACACATCGAAAATGTTAAAGGTGATGTGTCAAAGTGATCAAATCGTGGCACGATAAACTGATGAAAGTACATACGAGTCAGCATTATGGCTCACAGCGGGTTCAGTAGTACGTTGCAGCGATAGAAACTTACCTTACAAATTTACTAGCCCGAATAGTGATACAAATAACAAACATTTACAAAAATACATCATTTCTATTAGCCCTGAGGATACCTTTAGCATTGGCACAAATGGCCCGGGCTAACGGGCTAGTGTTAATTTCTATCCCTGACGTTGAGACTAGGTATTTTCCAGGTTTTTTTCCCTTGAGAAGGAGGTGTGTACTATACATGGTAGCGTATTATACATGGGAAAATACGGTAACCTGGTCGCGTATTATACATGGGAAAATACGGTACTAGAAGTTGTTCTCGACATTGCAGTGACGATATCATATTTCTCAGAGAGAAATCCCAGTGTTTCACTGTTAAGTATATAATAAATACAACTTTTACCTATCTTGCCTCTATACAGACCACAAGGACATCCTAGAAACTACGCACATTTGCACAAGTGAGTTCATTTCCTGTTACGTTTATGAATATTTGCAATGTTAACAACAACAAAAAAAAGTAGGGGATATTAAAATGTAGCTCATATTCCTGTCAGAAACGGAGGTGTTAATCCATGCTTATCGTCTCTGGCTATTTCTAAGTGAATGGCCAACTATATCAGGAATGAAAATGTGCATTGAAAATCCACTGGTAAGAATAAAATCTTTGTAAGGATATATTTTTTTTATATGCTTTGGTAGTGCTTTTTGAATTTATGTTGCATTTCTCAAGGGTGCATTTTAGGAAGATGACTTGTTTATTTAAAGGCATACTATCAAAGATATTTATGGTTGTTTTGGACTAGCCACAACTGCAAAGTACATTCACTTGACATACATAAAATCATATTTTGTATTTCCAAAAAACTTTTTTTACTAGCGGTATTCAATCTGTAGGCCACTACTTTTGTTTCCTCATAATATACATACAAAACGGGGTATAACTGCTCTTAGATTTCTTAGAATTCCTTCACAAATCAACTGATGCTTCGAAGACGATAATTAGGGATCTGTAACCGTAAATCATATAAAATAGAATATATTTTTTTTAACTATTGAGTGTTGGGGAATAACAGTAAATAACAACTTTTGGGTATACAAATCAAAAGTAAATAGTCTCGGACAGAAATTTGTTTGTCCGTTATATAGGTCAACTCGCCGTGATAGTATGCCTTTAATGTTTATTTATATACCATTGTCATGCCATTATGGTGCCTGATTGCTTTTCGCATGCAATCCATCCACTATCAACTGGGTAATATAAAATTACCTTTTTTCATACTTGGATTTCCTCTACCCGTTTTTTAAATAGTGTAAATAATAATGAATAATATGTACGGGTTGCAATGAAATTCCTGTGTATTTTATAACCAATGTTATGAAAATTATGAATATAATGAGAGAGAAAAGATTTTGGTCAATTTTATTATGAAGCTAGTTGCTATAAGATAACATGAACCCCAAAGTCAGTGTTATATCGAGGATACACTATTACTTTTATATCAGATATCCCCTACTTTTTTTAATAGTTAACTTAACATATTTCATTAAATTTAGTTTGTGCGAAAACGCATCACTGTTTGTTATGACTTATAGTCAATGTTGAGAATTATCTTGAATATTACTACTATATTCAGTACCAGTACTCATTGAACGATATTCCAAATTTATTAGAGCTAAATGCCTACTGTGGACTCTTGCTCAAAACAACTATTACTTTCTCTGCTTTGACTTATGTACATATTTGTATATGATTTAATTATATCAAATCTTCTTATAAAATTAAATGCTGGGTATTTTGTGTATTTGGAAATATTGATGAAAACATGCCACCAAATATTCTAATGTCTCCTATGCTATATATTTGAATTTGATTATCAATTATATAGGGGGAAATTACAATATTTTGATTTAAAAAAAAAAAGTGATATGAGAATTTTGATCTGTGGTGTTTTCAGCCTACACTATTTTATACTAAATTATATCATGCTATGGAATCCTTGCTGTATACATACGTAGTTCTAATTTTCACTATAGGCTTGGACTCTGTGGTGTTGTGTAGGAAAACCCCAAACATTAAGGCCCATATCAAACGCGGTCTGGATCAGGTTTAGCTCAAAAACATGAGTTTAACTTTAAAACGGTATTATGGAAAGTAGTTTACTTGAAACCGAGTCTGGACCTGGTTTTGGTATGCTTACTTTCTATACTATAAATTTTGCTAAACCAAGACTAACTTTAATCCAGGTCTATTCTAAACCGCGTTCGATAATATGGGCCTTAGTGTGCACACCTATTTGCGGCTGTTTTGCTACAAAATGTTTAGGTCAGCCACTACCTCCTAAAATGTGTAGTGTAGCAAAATATAGTGCAGCCTGAACTCGGTTCTGGTATGCAATTCACTAAAGGATAGTAACTGTAGTCTGGGCTTAAATTAGGCTATACGCCATGCTTCTGTCTACTATTGCAGGAAATGATGTAAGCCCCAATTTACACCTAGATTAACGGGATGACCATTTCATGATCTGACTTAATAGTGTGTTCTTTTTAGCTGAATTTTCGTTACAAAGCCAGATGCAGATTATGAAATAGCTCCTAAATGAATGTGCCCTAGTATAACTGAAAAGTTTGATTTTGGAAATCATCTCGGCAAGCCATTTCTCAGTTATAAAGCACACAGAAATGCCGTAGTACACTATTATAATTTCATCTTGCCGATATGGTTCTCACAGCTGGCTCACCAAGTTTTATTCACAATTAACTACCGGCTAATAGCATCAAAATATTCTGAAGATTTTATAGTAGTTTGAAATAATTTTCGGATTGTTTTCAGATATGCTCTGTGATGGAACAGAAGCCAGTGTCAGGAAGTGGACCTGTTCTGGGAGGGGTAATGCGGATATTCGCCAAGTCAGTCCGAGATGCTGCCGGAAGTACAACTAATGCCAAGATGAAACATGCTGATCCGTCACATGGTGTGGAAAAGAAAATTTCCCCAGAAAGTGTCAAGAAGTCACAGTTTAAATCAAGGAAAGCATCTGTAGACACAGTTAAAGACAGTGCTGTTGTAAAACCTGATGCACCAAAATCTGATACGCCAAAATCGTCGTCCGTTATGAGAAGCAAAGATAGTTCAAGGAAGTCGAACGATGTCGCCAAACTCAGAAGCAAGAACGATTCAGGTGGGAAGGTTTCTAAATCTCTGGATTCTGTGGCGAACAAATCTTGCAAGTCGACATCTGTAGACAATTCTTCTGGAAAAGAACATCTTGTCCCAAAACCTAGAGTAACGGAGGATTGGAGCTGCGATCTATTGGATGTTGATGTGTGTTACCATGAAACCTTCAAGGCGTCCAGTCTGGTGGATGATCAGGAAAGCAACCAGAAACAGTTTCATACAGGCAACAGCAAGAAACAGACAGATGTCCAAGAACCGCCCGACCATCCTGAGCTGATCGTATCCAGCCGTTCAGAATACATCTGTTCTCCTAAAGAACAGAGTGTTGAGCTTTCTGCATGTAGAAAAGATGACGATCACAAGAAGGAAGTTGAAGCGGTGTTTACGAGGAACCCGGGGTCTAGAAGTAGCGAATATGTTGTGGAAAATGTTAATATGAAAGCTAGGTCAGAAGAAACAGGTGCAGAGAAAAATGTTGGAATAGACGGACAAAGTGAAAGGTCCTGGAAATGTGCGGCTCAAAAACTGGAACAGCTGAATTTGAGAGACAATTCTGAAGGGATGAAAGGTACCAGTGGTGAAAGGAAATCAAATTCACGTTCGAGTGACAATGTTCCGTGCACAGCGAAAGGGTCGGTTCGTGTCTTTCGTAGAAGTGACTTGCCAACATCAAGAGATGCCAAGACTGGAATGAAGAGGCACGAAAGCATTAAAAATGCCCAAACACACACTTTGTTCAAAGATGCAGTGAGCACAGACCTAATGATAGACAAGCATTCCCAGCATCATGAGGGTTTTAGCAAGACAAGAGGCCATGAGACTGCTTTGGATGAAGTTCCTCAGATGACGGTGGCAGAGGGTGAAGACTGGTCAACGGAACTCCTGTCAATTCCGTCCTCTGCTAACACGTCCCCAGAAGTGGTAGACCGCAGCCGCGAGATGATCAACGAAGAATCCATAGAGAAAAACGATGAAGAAAATCAATATATCCAACACGAAAGCAAGGATTCTACAGAACGCGATGACATTTCCAGCAAAGACAACTACGGTGGGACGTCGAGTCCAGAAAGAGTCGTCCCTGTTCCTCTTAAGATCGACACGGGACCGTATCTCCAGGATATGATCGAGCTCGCACAGGAAATCGACAACGACGAGTACGGCAGCTACGCAGAGATTTCGAAAGTGTCTGAAGCGGAACAGAACTTCATCAATTTCCAGGAAACGGCAAGAAGCGGATACGTGGGCTTTGTGGACGACATCTCGGACGTGACCAGCTTGACCAGCGAACACAGGGCGCTGTCCGAGTTGGACTCCCAGCCGTCTATCGGCGTCGGGTCCGGTGACGAGAACCCCCTGACCTCCATCGATGGCAATGACTGTGCGCTGACCTCAGAGGTTTATCTCGAGGACTTCCACGCCAAACCGGACCTGAGGCGGGTGGCTCTGGACAGACTGCTAGAAGCCGGTGATCACAGACAGTGCAAGACTGACTACGACAACAGCGCAGGGAGAGGAAAGGCGGAAAGAGAAGTGACCTCGGCCAGGCACAATGGACACAGGAACCTAACTTGCACGACGACCAGAAGTCCTGTGAAGTCAAACCCCCAGTCCAGACGCCGCCCGTCAAGCCATTGTGAACCTTTCCTATCGATCCCTCTGGACGAGATCCGATCTAAGGAATCGGTGGAGAAACTGATGGGGTATATTTCCACGTGCATCGACCATCATGAGAATAAGGGTAGCAACGTGGAGTTTTCCGTGAACGGCGACCGCGAGCTTCTAGTAGGGCTGGACTACGGGTCAGCAGTGGTGCAGGAGGCTCAGCAAGGTCAAGGTTACCCGTGGCATTGGCCGTTCTCTCCGTGGCCCGCCTACCACGCCGATCCCAGATACGACCCCAGCCTTCCCTCTCACGGTGCTCACCATCACCACGCGTTCTATGAGAGGTTCTATGGAGGCTACCCAGCTTGCTATCCGTTCTCTTACTGTAAGTGTGATGATGGTGTTTGCACGAGACCTGCGTACATGTATTTGTTTAGATGTTCTTCAAACAAATGATTCCGAAATGATGTGCAGAGGGTCAAGAATGATGCAAGAATAATGGTCATAAGTGAAATGATGTAAATTTTTGTCATCATTTCCACTCCATTATTGTGTGTGTGTGTCTGTGTGTGTCTGTGTGTGTCTGTGTGTGTGTGTGTGTTTGTGTGTGTGTGTGCGTGCGTGCGTGCGTGTGTGCGTACATGTGTAGTGTGGTACATGTGTATTTGTGGTGCATGCGTGGTATTTTCTTAGCAACAAACCAAATTTGTAATAGATGAAGTACTAATTGTTGGATTTGGAACTGCAATAGTTAATAAATTACTGAATTAGATACAGTACTGCAGATACATGTAATATGATGATCAACTTGCCCTGCAGGGCTCCAGACTAATATTTTGAGTTACTTGCCCGCAGGGCTAGTCAGGGCAAGTTGTAAAGGCACCAAAGCATCTACGCGTAGAAATTTAACTTGTCCCTGTACGTCGGACATACCTTAATAAAGAGCCCTGCCCTGACTAGCCTTGCGGGCAAGAAACTTAAAATGTTAGTCTGGTTGCCCTGGAGCATCCTGGCTCAGTCTACTCAGTACACTGGTTTTTGTCCAACTGAGATATGCCGATATCAGATATCGGCTCGTCGGCTAGAAATTTGCCGGGTTGCTTGTCAAATAAAGCGTCCGAGCCGACAGAAGTAGACAAAATCGCCACACTTTTACATAGCTGGTTTGGCAAATAAATTGTCACTATTGATGAACACATTTATCGTCAAAAATATACAGGGCCTTGAATGAGTAAAGTGAGATTGAGTTGGTAATGATGCAGTTATGTCCACTGTTACCCCACTTTTCCATTATTGTTCCTGTTTGAACATAGTAGCACTTCTGAAACTACAAGTATTTACTTAATTGACACCACCTATACAATAATTATGTTGGCTTGCTAGTGTTTTTGTTGTTGTTTTTTTTGGTTGTGTCAAGCCAAACTGAACAATATTGCATGTATATGTATGCATACTACACTACACTGTTAAATATGACTGTCATGGTGAGGTATAGCCGTACCAAGTCCATGGCTCTGTTTTGTCACGTTAGAATTATTAAGTTATTTCCATTATTATGTATGTCCTTGCACTATAGCTGATTTACAGGTTCACTGCAACGCTGTATCCTACACATGTTCCAGGTTTCTTGTTGTTAACTGACAAGCTGCATGTGAGCGAAATAATCTTGAAATGCCGATTTACAGGTTTACTGCAATGCTATATACTACTGGAGTTGCAGGTTTCCTGTTGTTAACTGACATGCTGTATGTCATGTCAACGAAATATTCTTGAAATGCAAATTTAATTTCCAAATTTATATTCCCAATTACCAATTAAAAAATTCCCGCTTTGACGTAAAACTAATTCTAACTTTGAATAGACTATATTTGTAACCTATCCTTGCTAAACTTGGACCTATCCTTAAATTCTTCCTTTGGTGCATATAGGTGAAAGATGGTCGCTGGTAAATATGTTGAGAAATATCATTGCTGATTCACTCGTTTTTTTTCCTTTCAGTGTCTGGTGTTCCCATAATGCCCACAGAAGACTGCTTACCATTCTCCCCGCCAGTTCTGGACACCAGCGAGCAGAGGATCGTCGACTACGACTCCAGTGGCGACGAGGAATGGCTGGCGCAATTCCGGAAGGGCGCGGCGGCACGCAGTCCCAACCAGACAGGAGGTGATCCGCAAACGGAACATTCTGGCAGACGGCCGTGCGCGTCCAACAAGAGGTTCCTTCCCGAGGGTCTGAAGCCTGCATCCAACAAAGAGAAGCTTCTGAAGACCTCCACCAAAAGTCTGAGTGTAACAGAGGCAGCTTGTCTTGATCACCAGCAGAAGAAATCGCCACCGTTTGACTGTGATTATGGAACCGACCAACATGCGGATTGTGGTTGGGGCGAATCTGACGAAAACGAGCGAGTCGTGTTGAAGCAACCCCGGAACGAACGTCGACAGAGTCAGGTAGAATCTGGGTCAGTCTGTCAACAGCGGAACATCGTGAATTCAAAGCAGGACAGCAGAAGAAATAAGTGTCCAAACCCGCACTCGTGGGCAAAGATGAGGAGGAATAGGAACGTAGTGGATTCCACGGATCTCGACAGTTCCTTTGAAACGGAAAGGAGCGGAGTTGCGGAAAGTGGTGGAGTTGCCGAGACGGCGACGGAGCAACAGGCACAGTCCCCTGGATGTTACCCATACTTAACCATTGGAAAGTTCGCTGCCAAGTTGCAGAAATTGGAAGCGAAGGATGCAAAGGTCAAGGATCCGCCAGGAATTCCATCTTCATGCTGGGCATCGTGGGCGACCAGAACGGAAGATGCCGCTCAGTGGAGCGCAAACTATGCCAGCCAAACCTCGCCGGAAGACCAACCGGAACACGCTAAGAACACGAGCAAAGTAACCCCAGAATCTGGAGCGAAGAACGACGAGAGTCCCGTGCACGACACGAACAAAACTCCATACAATGCAGCTCCAGATCCAGCGTCTACACATTTCTGGAGCAATCCACGGATAAGTTATCCGTATCCCCCGTTCTTTCCCCCGCAGTGGATGCTGAATTATCCACCCAGTACCCCCGGGTGCAGTTATCCCCCCAGTTCCCCCGGGTGCATCCCGTACCCCTCGCCCTTCAGTCCATCTCCTCCAGCAGGCAAAGACGTAAAACAGTCCACCATCTCCCCACAGCCGACTAATCCGGTTCGATATCCGTGCCTCGGTCCGGACTGCGCCGTCCCAGGGAGCAGTCGGTCCATATCAACGGGAGAACCGGACGGACAGAGTTCCGGCCTCTCCTACAGGAACAGACACGTTTCCGACTTCATTCCGAGGGCGGAACCCAGCGTCGTGAAGAACAGGCGCGTCTCAGACTCTGCGTTCCGGCCGGGAACCGAAGGGCCCACCCTCCTCAGGAGAAGCAGCAGCGGCAGCTACTACTCGCGCATTCAGAACGACGCCAGACTGAACGCCAACTTCCCGCAGCTGGACTGGAAGATCAGGTTCAAGAATCGATGCAAGAACTACGGGGTGAACTTCATCGATTCGCACTGCCATCTCGACTTCCTATACAACAGGGAAGGATTCAAAGGAACATTTGCAAAGTACAAGGCCAAGCATGAAGACACTTTCCCAGAGAATTTTGAAGGCTGCATTGCTGTGTTCTGCAATCCGACAAGTTTTACACCTTATGGTAAGAATTTGGAATTACCTTCCCATATTATAAAGGCATACAATCACGTTCTTTTCTTTTTTAAAATTATTATTCCTTGGTCAAACATATTTTACCCGTAAGTATGTAAATTTGATTTGTCTACACATATATTGGGCAACTACATTTCAGTATTCTCATCAAACCCAGGCCCCTAGATAACGAAACTTTCTTTAGTACAATTTCATGCTCAACTTAAAGTTTTGTTCACAAATCCACATACATTTGAACCAGCATAAAAGAAATGTTGGTGTTGTTTTTTTTTGTCTCAGGGTGGTGGAGGGAGGTTGTTTGGGTTCATCATAAGATGTAGTTTCTAATTATTCCAATACAATTATTTTTTTTTAACAATCCTTCATTTATTCACCTTTTCATTTACAACCATATATTGTACTTAATTTGGTTGACCCTAATTATCCAAACACTAATCATTTAAAATTTCCTAATAATTCAAACAAATGTAAATAGCTTCTCCTGTTCGAATGACAAATGTATTAGTGTAATTTCGATATTCGTAGCTATAATATTATAAGTCTATGTTGCTCCCTCCTCTCCAACAGGTGGCTTGTGGCGAGACGTGGTCAGGGAGTCCGGCGTGTGGGTGGCAATGGGGTGCCACCCGAAGAACGTGACCGAGTTCGACACGGTGGCCCAGGACGGCTTGAGGAAGTGCATCCTACACCCCAGAGTGATCGCAGTGGGCGAGATGGGGCTGGACTACTCGGGGACGTAAGTGGGCGATGTTTGCGACTAGGGCTGCAACAATTCACCGGTGCACCACGATACAGAGTTTTCTGATTCGTGTATCGTATCGCGAGGCTCTGTATCGCTACACAACGAAACAGATGTATTTAATTTCCTGATTATCATGGAATACATTAGTGAAATACATTCTGATATATGTAGACACATATACTTCAATGGAGTGAAATCCTTACAGAATATAGATAACTTCCGATTGTTATTGACCGATCTGATCAAAACATCACGTTAGTAAATGAAGTTAAACAGACTAATTATCGCATAAATAATCATCAAAATTATATATTTGGTTGAAAGATGAAAGCCTAGATGTCTGTGGAATCAATTAGTACAATTTCCAAACGACATTCGGCCAAATTTAGTAATAAAACTGGGCTCCTGATTTCCACCTCAAAAGCTTGCATATATCGTATCCTGAGCTTTGAATCATGATACGTATCGTATCATAAGAAAGTGTATCATTGCAGGCCTATTTGCGACATTCCCATTGGTTAGGACCATCACACACCCACACACAACATTGCTGTTTCAGACACAGGCACTGGAACAGTGGAAGCAGAGCATTATTTTGTTTTAGTATTTTATTTTAGAACATTTCTTAATGTCATATTTCAAAAAATATTTATTTATGTGGTTATATATATTTGTAGTGATATTTATTATATGTGTACTAAAATACTACAAGATAATGTTTGGAATATGTTTTGATCAGATTTGTTTTGTTTCTACATGCAGAATCATACGTGTTCAAATTTAAAAGGGTCCCTGGGAAGTGTGTGTAGGAGGGGTTAATATGATTATTAAAAGTGTTTTAAGTCAACTTTACCTCAAATTTGCTTGCAATTCCTGATTGTTTTTATTTTCTATAATTTCTTTTACTAGATTTCGCCAACATGAAGAGCTACAGAAGAAGATGTTTGCGTACCAGCTACAAATTGCCCTGAACGTGAAGAAACCAATAGTCATCCACTGTCGTCAAGCAGAAGATGATTGTTTAGCTGTCATGGAAGCGGTGGGTTCAAAATTACATCATGATAGATGTTTTCTTGGCGTTTTAATTAATGCTATTGCAATATTAATTGATTGTCACGCACAACAAAATCCAATTAATTTTATCAAAGTATCAAAGTGCTGACAGTAAATGAATGTAGGCTTGGTCGGTCACATTTAACCCTCTTCCTGCTGCAGACAACCGAAGATGCCCTAAAGAAGTGTTTGTGCATTATCCAGCCGGGAGAGGGTTAATTGGTGGCACTTTTATATCTAAAATGGAGATGTCACATTAAATTAGTGTTGCATTAATTTTGTGATTTACAGTGTTCCATATATTAACTGCAACAGGGGTAGTCTCCCTTTGACGACTAAACTAGATTATGACTAGATTATGGTTGTATGTCGCATGACGTCCTTTGTCAAAGTACTGCAGTGATCCCTGTGTTCCGTTTCCAAAGTAAATATTAAAATTATCAGTCGTGTTGATGTTATATGTATTTTTTGGTCCAAATTATGGCAAATAGTAATAATTAATTTGATACCAACTGTGTTTGATTGTAATGTAAAAGTGAAATTATTGGAGATAGTATCGCCATGATAAGAATCGAGACAGTCTTTTCTTTATTGATTTTAGTGTAATGTTCCTTTCCATAATTAGCTCGATAAAATCACAGCATTAATTACAAAGATATTTAAATAGTGTTCGAAATTACCACTGGCCTGCTAAAGGGCCAGTAGAAATTCACTTTTTTTTGTAAACATTTGTTATGTGTATCATTATTCGGGCCAGTAGGTTTCCAGTGGTAATTTCGAACACTGTTTACATACCATCTTGAATATACATTTTATGCAGTTTTGTACAGGAATGCATGTCGTCCCCTATGGGTGAGATATGTATAATCAATCTATCAAAACTGGTTGTGCACTGGTTTTCTCCACTTCTCTCTGCAGATAGTACCCAGGAACTACAAGATCCACTGCCACTGCTTCACGGGGACGTTCGAGCAGTGCCAGCGATGGCTGACCAAGTTCCCCAACCTGTTCATTGGCCTCACCAACCTGGTGTCGTACCGCACGGCCACGCCCACCCACGAGGTCGCCAGGAACATCCCACTGGAGAGACTGCTGCTGGAGACTGACGCGCCTTACTTTGTGCCCAGAGGGGTAGGTACTGAGACTGCGATGCCCATAGCCTTACCCCTACCCCCATTTCTGAGTCACTGCTAGCGAGATGTGCGTTACTTTGTGCCCAGAAGGATATGTAGAGATCGAAATTAACTAACTTATTAGCCTGAATAGTGATACAAATAACAAAAGGCATGAATTTCTACTTGTCCTTAGGATACCTTTAGCATTGGGAGAAATGGCCCGGGCTAGCGGAAATTTCGTTAGCTG
>JAUTBQ010164278.1:0-12364 GCA_032361185.1 Lepetodrilus ovalis | reverse complement strand
TATATAAACATGATACAAATATACACGATCAGAACTCATGCTTATAATATTGTATACAGACTGCGCATGTCTCCTAACAGGATGTCGAACTGCATTATATTCCATATCAGGAGCAAATTAATGAAGATTCGCTTGTAAAATACGTTACCGTGTATCCCATGGTCACAGGCATATCAAAGTTAATTCGCCTATAAATGCGTTCTTCTTCAGAATGCAATATGTGCCCTACCTTGAAATGACGTGCATTCGCTACACGATGACGTTCTAGTTGCAAATTGTTCGTGATAACAAGCTATCAAGGGACACATCAAAGCTTATTGGTTTTGTGATAAATTACACGCGCATACCTTTCAATTCGGTCCTCGATATGTCTAGCCATTGATGGGATTTCGCGTTACTGTACCTGTATTTTACAACAGCTTCAATAACAATTGAAGATTCTCTACACTGAACGTAGACAACATCCGATCGCGAGCATCACGTTACCTTTCTGGTCACCAAACCGGGTTATTTCATATTCTAATAGAACTATCTTTCCATTATAACGGTAATGTTCAGATTTTACAAATTAAGGGATGTGCAGTGATGTGTCTTAGTAGTTAAGTTGTTGGGGCGCCAACCACAGAACGCTTAACGTTGGAGGCAAGGACATGCACATTTCAACTATTGATTTTATATCCCAATTTAATAATAAAATGCGAAACATCTGTTGCTATGTGTTTTCAATTGTGTGCCGTATTAGTTGTATGAATGTCAATGGCCAGTGGCAACCACAAAACTCTATAAAGACAAATAATCGAGTATTTTGCTCCTGACTACAGATTGGTTTCTAATCCAAATCCATCGGTAACATTTTATGGTTATGTTTCTTTGGGTTTTCAATGATGTATCGTATTAACAATGTCATTAGATACCGACAGTGACAAACACACAACGCTCAAATGAACGTGGTTTTGTTGTTTTCAATTCTAAATATATCAGTAATTTGCGAGGTGTCTGTTTCAAGGTGTTTTCAATGACGTGTGCAGTATTAGCCAAGGCCATAGGTTTGAGACTCAGATTTGATATCAAAGCATTGATAATATGATCCTGATGTAGTGGTATGTCGGACAGAAATACTCGATAAATACTCTCAGGTACACTGTATAAATGAAATGACAGCGGATTAATTAATGCTCATATTGGTTCCCGTGGTTTTAGCTAAAATTATGTCTCTTATCAGTTCACGCTTGATGCATAACTTGGTATGAGATATCGCGAGAATCTGACTTTGGGCGTTCGGTACACTCATCGAGGAGAAGGTGTGACGATTAATATGTCCTCCAGAACGAGTTTGAATCCAATTTCTGAAGGCAAATTGATTCACGCGCTTTTATTTCTGTTGTATTGTTCTTTCCGTTTATTAAATCAGGTTCCGTAATATAAATTTCATGTTATTTTGGTAAACGAGTTTTGCATGATGGCTAGTTTATCAGGAATCGATTTCGAGAATGCAATGCGACTTTTATACCGATAGAATGCATGCTAAAACTGCTGATCACGAGTTCTAAATAGAAAATATGTTTCGCTCGATCTGTAATTTTAATAAAGTACCAATTATATCATACTGATGTAGGTACGCATAGGGACATGGTTTATACATTATATCAGTGTTATTAATGTATAACTATGATCATGAATTACATGCAAACTGACAGTGTGTGTATACAATCGATAAATTACCCTATTTTTCGTTAATCAAGGTACCCTTAATTATCTTGTCTTGCCAACTGTCGTTTATATGATATGCCCGTCAGTCATAATTCGTCTTTGACGATAAATGGAATAAACAGGTCGTTATGCTATTAGTGTCAACAATACTCAAATCTTTACCACTTACTGTCCAAAGGATGTTATGATATAATTGGCAAGGCACAGGTAATTAGGTCTCTATAACAAATGTAATATAGGCACTTCTATCAGTATTTAACATCATTAAGAAACGGACTACCACTTCGCATAACATGAATAATTCACAACTGGCAATTAATCAATTATTATCTCGTTTATCATAATTAAATATAGGCATTTATAAGCCCAGTTTGTTAATTGCTGTCTCAGTGTGTCATTTGGCGTTAGTACATCGTAAACTAATCCCCATTAGAAGTGTCTATGTCATTGGAATCGACGTATCTGACGTGTAAAAACTGCTATTTACGATGCAATCAACTAGATGTATTTACACGGTATATGGAACCTACCAACAAAACTGTCTATAATCATTACTTTACTTTAGTCACGTGACACATTACACGGCTTGTCCATTAAAGGCACCTTATGTGACCCTATTCGATGAAGTTCGCCTTTTAGCCTTCATTGCGCTGCATAATGCACGGGCTATTGATCTCGTTTGCGATATCGTTACCCCGAGATCTCATGTGAACGAGACCTCGGCAAGTGCCTCGTGCTTGATGTCACAAACAGTCACCCCGGCTTACGATGACACGGCCCTTCTATAGAAGAGGGTCAGACTGTACTGTCGAAAACAAACATAGAAGCGATGTTACAATGCTGGAGCTGTACACGAGGTCTAGCATAGGGCACACGCCGTGGTGCAAGACCGTGACAGATATTCGGTGATGACCAACATAAAGAATGACCAGGCCCCGAGATTAGAATGCTTCTTTGAGTACGATTTAATTCTCCTCAAAGTTTGTTTGACAAATTCACATAAACAAATTAAGCTTGAGCATGAAATCGTGCTCATAAAGTTTCGCAATCTTGGGGCAAAGACACGTTTTCATGATGCTCTCGTATCCACTGATAATCCACCATGCAGTATGGTAGTGAAGGATAGATGCGAGAGCAGCCACAATGCGCTGTTAGTGGATAATAGAGCTTCGTGAAACAAGATTGCCCAGCTATTGGATTTTAAAGTTTATTTATTTTATTTTGTTCAAATTGGGGTTTACTTATAGCCGCTTTCATGATCCGTTCACTTATATCACGCCTTGTCAGCTTGTGGGAAGGAAGGGACCTGCAACAACCGTAGCGCTGAATACTGCAGTAAACCTGTGAGCACTGACTGATAATGACAGACCAAGGATCATATTTACTGCATTGCCACGATAAACAAGACGATAACAATTTACCTATAATTAATTTAATTATTTTAACTATTGATCTAGCTATTACACTATGTTCATAATTTTAACTACAACATGTTGGCATATTTTTCATGCTTCCTCATCTTTAAACCACATATAGTAAAATAATTATGGTAGGGCAGACGGGTTGTTTGGAATGTTCATATATGATTTGTCATGACCTCACATCATTGTGTTTGTCGTTTAACATATGGTGAGTCAACTACGTATTG
This sequence comes from Lepetodrilus ovalis, assembly GCA_032361185.1. Lineage (NCBI taxonomy): Eukaryota > Metazoa > Mollusca > Gastropoda > Lepetellida > Lepetodrilidae > Lepetodrilus > Lepetodrilus ovalis. The sequence goes on along the minus strand of JAUTBQ010164278.1, from coordinate 9,006 downwards.
CAATGATCAGTATTTTCATCAAACGTATCCGAATGTGCTTGTTTAAATGGGTGGTGGTAGCCCGGTTTATTGATAGCGGATATTGGACACCATTGCCTCACCTTATTCGAACCCGGATTGTGAGACCAACACTCTACCGACTGAGCCAGTAACTCCGCTGGCCAATAACACCTTATTTGTCACCAGGTTGCATGTAGTATTAATACAATTCCATTTCTTAATATTTTATGAACATACTATTTTACATGACAAATTTAAAATGATGTATTCGAAATTAAAATAAATAGCCAGAAAGCAAGAACAAAAGCTAGACCCAAAAAAAAATCGCTGCATTATTACAGTATGCAAACAAAATTAATAGCATCCAAATAAATATATCTGAACATTAATTATTAGTAATCGGAAGCTGTTCAAAGTCCTTGACGTGTGAGCTACGCCGCATTATCTTCAGCTATCCATATCACAGACCATTGACAGCGTCGTCTGCTTGGCCATTACACCTAAGTGCTTTATCCTTTGAATACGTGCAAATATCCACATCGTATTTTTTTACTAGAGGCGAGCAAGTTTAGTATACATAAATAGAACCACACTTAAACTATTAGTCCAAAAAGCCCGGTAATAAAACCTGGTAAAATCCGCGGTATTCTACTCCCTTCCATATAATGGTGTCCTGCAAGGAGATATATTGACAGGGTAACTTTAATTCAATGTCAATATTCACGGCCTATATTGAACTATACATCGACCAATTTCTAGGGCAATTCCCTCGACACTGCCTGGCATTAGTCCACGATATTTCAGTAGGTCTTAATATAAAACGCTATCCAAGGCGTGCTTGATTATATTTTATATTTTTGTGAAGTGGCCGTCTTGCGTGGAATCTGCACCTTTAAGAGATGGCATGCAACGGAATGTCGATCGATTGTCCAGTCGATGGATGAGAAGAACCATCGTCAGACAGATTGGACACACCCGAGTAGGTCAGTGCTCTGAGGTCCTAGTGATACTTTGATCACTGTACTGATATCATGGCAAAACAGATCGGCATCGCCAATGCCAGTGAACCAGAAATGCGTTTTCAATGCGATTATATAGTGTTTGAAAGTTTGTTCTGTGCTATTAGTGCTAACACCGTTGCTGATGATATTACTACTACTACTGCTACTACTACTACTACTACTACTACTACTACTACTATTACTACTACTACTTATTTTGTCCTGGTTCTACTACTACTACTACTACTTCTATTACTACTGCTAATACTAATGTACTTGAAGAGAACCTAAGTATCCTTTGACAAAGCTATGTTATCGACTAAGAGACCATAGCGCTCTCTTTCCAGTGCATTACGGGTATCTATCGGCAAAAAAAAGAGCGCTATTGTCTCTTAGTGGATAAGAGAGCTTCGTCAAAGGATACACTGGTGTCTATTAGCATTAACGTTAGGAAATTCTTCGTTGTCCCAAAATAATACTGGGTCTTAATTAATTTTGTTGAGTATTTATTATATTTATTGTAATGTAACGTTTTCTATTTCCTTGACGTGTCCACAACACTGATTAATTGGGCAGAGATAGGACGCGATAGGGGACGTACAGCTAGGCTACTCAATTGTCACCGTGCCAAGACGACAGTTTCTATACCCGATCCATGATCTCACCCCAGAGGTAATAGGGTAGCTGACATGCACCCCACCCTACCCTGGGATAATTGAACCTCATACAAATGCCGTAATGTCTTCCTGTTTACCATTACACATACCGAATTGACTTATGTGTTTCTTTGGTGTTTGAAAAATGGCACTTTCTAAAATCAGAGATTTACGTTCTCTGGAAGAAATGGAGGAATTTTCTGACGGCCAATCTTCTCTCGGTGATCTTGACGAGTTTCGTACTTCGACTCCGGTGAGTTTAAAACGTGTGGATTCCTGTAAGATATAATTATGTAGGATATATACAACGTTCATGCTATCTTCGTAGTTGATCGACGTGTCTGTTAAAAGTATATGTACATTCTGTAGAGTATTTAACCTCCGTCGTGTTGGAGGCCTCAAGGGATGCCCTGACAAGAAGTACACGTACGTGGTTTTAATGAAGCCATCCAGGGATAGGGGAAAGATATTTAGAGATCATTTTGCCTTATTAAAATATATTGTGCTTCTGTCTAAAATCAACAACACAGCATTCTATGTTATAAATACCCCTCTTCGTCAAGTGCCAGTGATTGAAATATTGAATGAAACATGGTAGACTATATGACATTGATTTGCTTTATAAAATATACAGTCTCCAATTATTTTCGATTGCTGTGCATTAATAACCGAGACATGTACGTTGACATTCTAACACAGACATTCATCATCGTGTCGCAGCCAAATAGAAAACTATCATGGCTATTACCCATTTTGTCTGACCATTGATGATAAGTGTCCCAAATTATCTATGGACTAACCCACAAACACATAGAATAATGTGTGGGACAGCACGTGGTACTGTGCATTGGCTGGATACCGCAGCTCGGGGTGGAATTTAAGCATGACTGGACCTGACTAGTGCATGGATGGGTGGTAGGTTTCAGTATGACTGACAATACCGTATCTACGATTTATTCGTGCCCCACACTGAGGTCACAGGCTGCAAAGACGAAAGCTTCCCAGTTACCCAGCAGGTAATGGGTACCCGGTAGGATGGAAGGGAGATGTTAGTGCTAATATTCTAGCGTCTGTAAGACAGCTGTTTAGATTGTATACTCCCCAGAAGTTGAGAGTGAATATTTATTGATCCACTGACCGGGGTAATATACTAAACTAAATTAATATGCATACCGGGCTTTGAACATGCTTTCGAGAATGGATGTGGCTCATTATACATATTGTACATATCATTATTATTTTAAAATACCAACTGCCTCCGCAGATACGAATACATTGAATAACGGCTACTATATGCACGAATACTAAATGTCAGTAATGCAATGCTATATATTTCAGTCGCAATTCCAAATTATTTCCACTAAAACAGGTACGGTCTATATATCAGATAAAAATAAACGCGGTGACGTGACAGCGGCATTGATAACACAACACTGTTGCCCGTTTGGTATCAATGAACTTAACAGGCTACTTTGAATCGTATCTTAAAAGACTGAAGATAGTTAGATACTTATGTAAACACCGGTGATATGTATTGGGGTTCCATAGAACCATAGGAAATAGATTGAAATTCAATGAGACGTTGTCAACGGTCATAGGTTTCATAGGTTCTTGACTCCATTGCCAGTGAATGTTAACCATAATAACTGCTGTATATGACGTCTTTAGTTGATTCGTGAAGAATTAAAACACAACCAGTTACTATCAGCGTAATCAGTAGGTAAATAATATTTATACCGAGCGTAAATAAATATTTAACGCAAATAGTACACGTGTTATTTTACATTGCATTTGATCTAACCAAGCCTACTTGATTTAAAACTGAATTAAGAAAGAAAGCAATCCACATCAAAGAAAAATATATACATTTATTATCGGACATATGGTACAGAAGGCAGGCGGCACTTATCTTATAATACAATGCATTATATACCTTTGGAAGATATTATTACACATAAGAGTATAAATAATCTCTCAAATGACATGACAAATGTCTTCTCTATATAAAATTCGCAAAAGCTATAAAACTGTTATTGTCAAAGATATGTAACCAAAAGTCACTTCAATGTGCCTTTCATGATTGTGAACTTCAAATAGAATAGAAATACTCAAATCTTAGTTACCACTGTTATCTTTAAAGTAGTGAGGCCATAAATTAGAGTTATGGAATGAAAGGAAGGGTTACTGTAATGTTTGGTCGCCAATCCTCCTACGCAAATTCAGTAGTTATACTTCAGCTACATATATATATCCAAGGTATTCCCTTTCTTGTCTACGTTCTACCACGGTAATTCAAAATTTGTGTTTCCAAAAGAGTTAACAATATTTGAGCGGTGTCCCGTCTGATATGATCAATCGAATTATACGTAATATAACATATTATACTTTACAAATTGTGTGAACTTCAACTTGATTCATAGGGACTGACTTTATATTGCCGCTATCAGTGGTTTCGATATAAAAATTGAGATTAATCAAAGTATATAATCATTGATCGTTACGTACACACCTAAAAACCTACGTCATTATGATTGTTTGCCATAGGAATTGGCCATATGATTGACCTATCATTATAGTTCTACTGAGCTCTCTATATTGTTTTCTTTTATCGCTTCAGGTTACAATGAATAACAGGCACCACCAGAGCCAGAACGATCAACAATCAAAGTCGAATTCCACCACAAGCCCTCAGGAGAAGTCTAAGAACGACACGAAATTTGAATCCAGAAGAGATGGCACCAACGACTCTGACGGCGACACGGTCAGTCTAGGGATGTCCGCCGTCAGCAAGATGAGCCTGAAGACACCGCCGCCGGGAAATACCGCCCTGTCAAGAGCGTCCACGCGCACGACGACCTCAGTGAGGTGCATGGACATCGATAGCGAGTCTCTGGACAGCTACAGACGACTACAGGCGACGATGAAGGAGAAAGGATTCATGAGTGACTTCCCGTCACGTGACCTGCTGAGACGAGCCAGTGAAGAGTACCGGAAGCTGGACATCGACTGGCCGGAAGATGACGAAGGGGTTGTCTGTCCTAGTCCACCACAGTGTGAGAAGAGCGCTGCTTTAAGCAAGGATAGGATACAAGAGTTGGATCAACACGTGGTTGGTGTGAGTGTTTCGGAAAATTCTGTTCTGAATACTAGCACTCACGTGTAGAACAGCCGTGACACAATACGATTGCCCGCCTTTGGATACGTTTGCTATTTAGTATATAGTGTTATATGGATTTTACGTTTGTGTATCCTCCAACCACTAACTGGTCTAGAGAGTATTTCATTAAAACTAAGGCGTTCATCATAAATTAGTCCAGAAATCCAGACGTCTATCGCTCCATGTGCATTACGCTATATCGCGGATAGCAGAAGCATTATGGAAAGGAAGCTACTTTGTTTAATCATAAATATACTTATTTGTAAAGATTAGCTAATGTCAGTCTACTATGTCATTACTCCGCAAACAATCATTCCAGCTCGGTCTTTCCTGCAAACGCATTATGCAATTGCTTTCTCTAGGTCCCTGAGGAGTTCCTGGATCAGCCCTTGTTTGACTTGGTGCAATATCTCGTGGAGAAAGCGGAAACGGAAGTAGAGGAGGCGCATGTCATGTACCGCTGGCTGACGTCACAACCCATTTATTCAGTGGTCATCCAGAACGGCAAGGTGGAGGTTCCAGCAGACTACACCAGTGTTATCTTGCAGAAGTTGAAGAGGATGTCGCTGACTTATGCTGATGTTTATGCAGAAATGGTTGGGTGAGCATTAACTGTAGTTCCCTAGTGTCAATCTAACATTGAATCATCATTAATCCAAATTGTACGTATTAATAATATAAAACAAATGATAACCTATCAATTTTAAATAAGAAATTGAAATACTTCTCTAAGGTGAAACATACATGTGCATGCATATTTCCCAAATGGAAATCTATGAATATAATTATATAAGCATTATTAACTTATTGCTTCATGATCTATGTAATATCAGTACGTCTATCAATAGTCCGGAAGGTGTTTAACTGCATATACATTAAGCATGCTTTCCAACATAGGTACACTTCAATAGAGTGCGTCAAGATCACTGGACAGATAAGGACATGCTCAAAGGACGCATGTGAGCCCATTACAAAGAGTCAGAAACACACGTGGTGTGCAGTGTATCTAGGGCGAGACTGGAGACTGGTCGACTGTTTTCTAGGAGCCAACCTTTGGCATCAAAACCGGACACAGATTGAGCAGGAGAAACTCCCCGACTCGTGTCCTTCCTTTCTGAGCGACGTGAACCACTTCTACTTCATCCCGAACCCGGAGGACCTCATCTTCTCTCACTTGCCAGACAAGGAATACTGGCAGCTGCTGCCGAGGTCCGTGACGAAGTCAGAGTTCCAGCTCATGCCGTACTTCCAGCCTCACTTCTTCTGCCTGGATCTTACCTCCTCACAACACACGCTCAGCATCCAAACTAACAATGGAACGTGTAGGCTGGAACTGAACTTCCAGAAAGGTTCCGGAATGAGGTTCTCGTATAGATTGCGCAAAGCTGAGTCCAAGAAGAAGAAATCATCTAAAGCCAGTTTTAACACGAATGTGTTCTTGGAGAACTCGCAGAAAGTCCATACCGCCACGTTCCTTGTGACACTTTCAGAAAAGGGAAAATATGTGTTAGAGGTATTTGGAAAGGGTAGTCAAGTGCATATGGAACATCAAGCTCATTTGTGTTCCTATGGAATAAGCTGTAGCCAAGGATTAAAAGCATTCAAAGGATACCCAGAAAATAACAGAGCTGAGTGGGGCCCCGGGTGCGACCTAGAGGCATTGGGGATGGTCGCTGTGTCGCACAGTGCTGGTATTGTTGAAACGACAAACGGCGAAGTGGATATTGTGTTCAAAGCACCAGACACACTGACCTTCCATCAACAGGTGATTCACAATGGCGAGGAGCTTACTCCGTGTGCTGTCCATAGGGCTGAAAAGCAGAAAGTAGTTTTCTCTGTAAGACCTCCTGTTGCTGGAGATTCGTGTCTCAGGATATTAGTAAAAAAGGATTCTGCAGATGCGCGTTTCACAAACGTATGCAATTATCTATTAAGGTGCTCGGATCCAAACGAGTCTGTTTTCAGTGTTCCCAGTATACCAGATGGACGGGTGGGTTCTAGGAAGGAGCTGAAGAAGCTAGGACTGAGAGTCATCAGTCCGAAGTCATCGCTGCTGTATTCGCCCGAGTCAGGACGAGTGGACATCAATGTCCAGACAACCAAAGCTGTAACTTTGAAGGCAGATCTTACTCATTACATCGACGACGTCAGTGAAGAGATGTTAGGGTTCGTGTCACAAACAGTGGATAGGAACATTATCACATTCACAGTGAAACTTCCCAAACATGGCATGTACAACTTTGCATTATTCGGAAAGCGAGCTGAAAGAGCAAGATTGTCAGTTTCTGAACACACAGACAATGAAACATTGGACGAGATGGTCTTGCTACACAATATCTTGATAATTTGCAACTGGCCGTACAAAGATTGCTCTGAGTTTCCTGAAACTCTCAGCGGATGGGGTCACGGCTGCCATGTAAAATCCCCTCAAAAGAAGTATCTTCCCGCAGGATGTTTTGTGAAATTCAGAGTTATCGTTCCTGGTTGTGATGACATTGCTATTTTGGATGGAGAAGACTGGCAGCATCTTCAGAAAGGCCAGGACGATCTGTGGGCAGGGGAGGTATTTGTGGACGAGATTCAAGCTGGTTCAAGTATCATGGCTAAAGGGTCGTATGGCGGAGAGTACCGTCCCTTGCTTCAGTACCAGGTAAGTACACGCATATTTAACCCTCTCCCTGCATGATTAAGCCCATCTCTCGTTGCCTTCAGCATTGAGAATGAAATGAAATAATGCCGCTTAAATTAGGTAAATATTTAAATAAGAACCCTTTAAATGTTTGTCTTGTGATCTTGAAAAACAGTTGTCGAAGATGGTCAAACAATGATTACGTAATGATTCCATCCGGCACCCCATCTACTATGAAGGAATGTGGGCTATATAACTAAATACATAACTTAAATATGTTTCCATAAACGTTTCTCACCGAATCAACTCTTTGACAGGTGCTGTCGCCTGTGGACTACTCTGCCCTGAAGTCAAGACGGGCAGATAACGTGAAGAAGGCCAAAAATCGTATCAAGAAACTGAAGGCAGAGAAGAAATGGCGAGAACCGGATATACCTCCTGACGTCATCACTATACTCGACGACGATGTTAGATCGTTGGAACTTGTGGACAACGACACAGAAGATACGGCTAGTACAGTCGTCGAAAGTGAAGAGGGGTCACTGAGTTCAACGGGTACCTTGAATTATGAGACTCGTAAAAACGGAAGAGATAAAGACACCACTGACACGGACTTGGAAACGTCTCTGGCGAATGGAGAAGAGGGAGCCTCGGAATTGAAGAAGAATAAGCCTGAGACACTTCTAGATAATTCCGATGCTTCAGCAGCCAGTAGCTCCTGTAAGACTTCCACATCTGAGGACCACAAAGAAGAAACGATTACTGACAAAACAAAGGAAACTGGAGACAATGACACAAAGAAAGGTATAGAGGAGGGGACCATAACATCGGACAGCAATGATGGAAATATGACAGACGTCAAGAAAGCGTCAAAAGAGTCTGATGTCAAGGGCAGTCAGTTAAAGGTTGAAGCAACAATAAAGGCATTAGATAGAAAAGGCGAGAAAGTCAGATTGCAGAACGGTGGCATTACTGTGACGCGGAAAGAGAGCGTGTCCAGTGAAGTGAGCGTGGAGTCGCCTGAGGACAAGCTGGAGAAGAAAGAAGTGTCTTTTGCGTTAGATGACAGCTCGTCGGACGAGTCAAACAGAGATATTGACTCTGATGTCTCGGAAGATCAGGTATTTATCTATTGTAAACTGTTTCATTACTAATTTGATTATTTGGTCAAGAAATATTTATCAATAAGCAAAGGTCGCCCTACAAATAGTTTTAATTTAAAAAAAATATTTAGATAATGTAAACGTGCATGCATTGACAAACTAAGTCAGCATGGTATGTTCAGGAGATTTTGTCTTTAGACAATAAATTCAAGTCTGTGACATCTATTAAAACATGTGGGCTTGAGCATAACTTCACTTCTGACTAGGCTCTTGTACACACATTTATATATTCTATTGGCAAATGATTATTCTCACATGGGAATAATATTAAACATATTAATACCAATTAATTCTTAAAGGCATACTATCACAGATATTTATGACTGTTTTTTACTAGTTCTTAGCTACAACTACAAAGTACATTCACTTGACATACATATAATCATGTTTGTACTTCCAA